>JAVXUL010115128.1:0-17594 GCA_035590515.1 Trichilia minutiflora
AGAAAAGGCCATTAAGAAGGGAAAGAGGAAGGGAAAGGATTCCTTTGATACAAACAAGGTACCATAAGAAGAAGAAGGTAGTCCTTTCCAAAAAAAGGGTTGGAAGCAAGAATCTCTTAATTTTATCATTTTTGTCATGAAACCTGAACATCTTCCTGAAAAGATGAGATATACTATACCATTTTCTTGAGACCTTTAACGTTTTTTTGTTTGTTGTATTCTAGACATCTTGAAGGCTCTCCTGTAATACAATACGAAGTCTACACTAGAATATATGTATAGATGGAGTTTTCAAAGAGGTTTAACTTCTTTTTCTGCTTTTTTGTTATCTTTCTTTTTGACTTTCTATTTTTGTTTCAGATTCTTTTTTGCATAATTGCCCATTGAAACTTCTTGAAGATGGATACTAAAAAATTTATGAAGGCTACCAAAAATTTAGGAAAAATAGAGAAAATAGAGAAACAAAATGAGTGGACGTTAGAGCAGATAATGTTTGCTAAGAAGAAACTAGCCAAAGGATAAAATTTGAGGAAAAAGAGTTTCAATAAATCTAGGAAAAGGAAGAACTAGAGTTTTAAGTGGTTGCCTCTAAGTTAACCCACTCAAATTTGAGCAAGTAAGTTAAATAATTAAGATCTTAGCTGGATGTAGTAAGGTCAGAGTTGGATGAGAAGTTCGAGAGAAACAAAAGCTTGAAAAAATAGGTGGAAGATCTCTGCTCCCAACTAAATGAGGCTCAAGAGACGGCTGAGACTATAGTATCTGAGAAGGTCAATGAAAGAATAGACTTAACATGCCATACCTGTTAGGACTAATACCTCGAACACTTTCTCTAGTGATCTTGATGCTCTGACAATAGTTGTTCCCCCTGTAAGTTTCTAAAATGCCATGTTTTCTAAAACATAAAAATAAGTTCCAACGGATCTAGGAATTGAATGTTGCATGGACATTTAAAAAACTTTAAATATTACCCTTTATGTCTCTTAAGCTTTGCTGTCTCTTATGCAATTTTTGAAGTTTGAGAGGACTAAAGTAGCGTCTTCTCTATTAAGTGATGCCCTTAGCTCATTGATTTTTCTTTTGCCTTTGTTAAAATCAATCAAAACAACTTGAATGATTATATGTTTTTTAGCAAAACCCTAGGTTTCTAACTCTTGAAAACCAATTTCAACACTTGAAATTAACTCTATACCTAACTAGATCACTTCATAAGGATTTAAATTCCCTTTTCAATTGATCAAAAAGATGAAAAATTAATCACTAAAGGAAGCATAGAAGGTGGCGATAAAAGAGAAAGAAAAACCCAAAAATTTTGTTCTTTCGTTTCTTATCTTAAATAGAAAAATAAAAAATTTCCTTTATATATTTATTTAATTTAATTAACATTTAATAATTGAATATAAAGTTGTTAAATGGAGGGACTAAATTAATATATATCTCATGTGTATCCACCATCCTTTTAAAAATAGGTGTAAGGTTAAGATTTAATCACTTATTAATATTTTATTTGCTAGTATAAAATATCAACATACATTACTTACTTTATTACCAAACTCAGGTTAACCAATCAAATTACCTTAACTTAATGTATTAAAATAATGCATAAAATAATTAACAACAAACGAAACCAATTATGGGCAAGACTCAATAGGTTCACTGTAAAGTCGGTGGTAAACGATATAATTAAATTAAACTTTTTTAATTCTTTTTATATCCCGAATTAAACTATTTAATTCTTTTATTTAATTAATCTTCTATAAGATTAATTAAATATGTCTACAGACTAATATTGACACTTAACATACAATACGATCTTGAATTACAATAAAGTGTAAAACTTCAATAATTAACCTTTTCCTTATCAATTACCGTGTAATTCAATCCTTTCGTCACACAATAGTTCGATTAGATCAAGGCTACACTATAATCGTCAAGCCTTTTTAGATCTATTATGTATAAAAATAACAGACAATGACTTAATTGTGTATTTTTATTGAGAATACACTTCTTAATCATACACAATATACAACTCCGACTGAGGATTTCACGAGTCAAATTTAAATTATTCACATAGAGCATTCTACCTTAAATACTAAGACTGATGAATCCTTTCTCTAACATTCACATACCTCCATGAATGTCTCATTATACCCAATAACTACCTATCATAAGCCCTAATACAAACTTATCCTGAGTAGTATCAAAATATGACAATTCATCTACAAGATAACTATGATGTTGCAAAGTTTAAGGATCATTTACACAACTGATATAACAAATGTCCAATTAACGATGAAGTGTAATTAGTATTTAGATAATTTGTGTGAGTTTGTTCAATGAACTCATAACCAATTAATACCTAAATACTACCTTCATTGTCTCTATATAAGTAATCTATGAGTTCGATTACCCTTTATTGCATAGAATAAGGATAGTATATACTAATCTTTCCAATATTATAAAAGCTCTACTTTATAATCTCATGACTAGGAACATTTAGGAATGATACTACTAATATATAGTCTCATAAATATGAACTAATAATAATAATATATATTGCATACGTTTTATGGGCTTTATCATTATATATAAACAAACTTATATCTGTAAATGATAAAAGATAATATAAGTATAAGAAAATACTTATTTTATTAATCATAAGATTTACAAGAATTTTAAAAAATTTAATCATTGATTGTATCGTGATTAGCTTTTAGAGTATATAACTCTTTCAATCTCTCATTTGCATTCAAAGCTAATCGCCTTTATAATAAAGACCCATTTTTCTAAAATATTTTTTATGCATCTTTTGAAATAAAGCTTTGGTGAATGAATCTGCAATGTTCTGGTCAGAGGGCACTTTTTCAATGTGGATATCACCTTGAGCTATAATCTTGTGAATAATATAGAATCTCTATAATATATGTTTGAATTTCTGATGAGACCTGAGTTCCTTGACTTGTGCTATAGCCCCATTGTTATCATAATACAATGAAATTGGACCAATAATAGTAGGAACCACACCAAGTTTAATAATGAACTTTTTTCAACCATACACCCTTCTTAGTAGCTTTTGAAGCTGTTGCATATTCTGTTTATGTGATAGAATTTGCAGTAACTTTTTATTTAAAACTTTTTTAACTTATTGCTCCACCATTAAATATGAACATATATCCTAAAGTAGATTTGTTATCATCTTTATCTGATTAGAAAATTGAGTTAGTATAACCCGTAAGTATCAAGTTATATCCTCCATACTAAAATTAATTCTTTAGTTTTTCTTAAGTACTTCAAAATTATTTTTACGGCTCTCCAATAGCTCTTATCCAGATCAATCTGATAGTTGCTCGTAACTGTCACATCCTAACCCGTGGATCCCACACATGACAACCATCACAGATTGCCAAGATTTATTCATTCACATAGAATACATCCTGTAAGCTTGTAAGGCATTCACAAAAACATGTATCAAGATATTTTGTACAGCACTTTCAAAAACAATCTCAACCAAACACCCCAAACTTTGGAACATTTTAAAGTAATCCGTAAACACTTCTAAATGTACAATCCATTTCTTAAATCATTAATCAAAGCATTTAAATGCGTAGTCAAGCAAATAAAAATAGAATAAAGATAATATGGTTTACAATTCTCCAAATATCCAATCATCATATAAATAAAATTTTACTAAAATGACACGACTCCAGTGGACTGTGAACCATGCAAGGTGAGTCAACATAGTATACACCTGATGCTCTTAACACCTAAAACGATCACCAACCAACCAAAATGCGTATCTTCTTGCTTATCTTAAAACTGGAGAGTGAAGGGGTGTGTGTGTGTGTGTGTGTGTGTGTGTGTGTGTGTGTGTGTGTGTGTGTGTGTAGTATACAGGAGTATACTCCGTGAGTGAACAAAAGATAAACTTAAATAAATAATACTTGATCCATAAAACAAAAAAAATACAAATAAGTACATTATAAAACCGTTTGATGAAAGTTATTTCTTTCAGTTTAAGAACCTCAAATATATACCAAAATCTTGTAGGCTGGCTGTCTTCTTGGGAATTACACTGATCAGGCCTAATCTTGAGTCGTCAGTGGGTTTGTATGCAGATAAAACATGCTATTTTATAAAAGATAGATTTAAATATAAGAAACAAAATATGCATGATTTTTCAAAAAATATGCCTACCACTGACATTCACCTCGAGCAGTCACGGGGTGACATCCGTGATTAACTTGATGAGACTCATAGGTGATCGCATCTCATCCCCATCACAATATCACAATCATCATATAACAACCCCACCTGTGAAGCCTCTACTCACCTAGGTGACCTCTCTACCAGCCAACCCTAGGCTACCACATATAACACTCATCTAGGGTCCACATCCTAGTGAACTCTCCCTCAGGCTACCACCCTGTAACTACAGTAAATAACTTAGCTCTCATGGCCGTTATCACTAATATGCAAGATAGATAAAAATCTGGCCCACTGGCCTATCATCACACAATAATCATAAAATGTGGCTCACTGGCTATATCATCACATAACAAACATAAACTTAGTTTACTGGCCGTGTCATCATATAAAATCATATATATACCAAACCATATTAAATCCTTATTAAGCATACACATATGCATTTTTCACATATTTGGGAGTAATAAGAAAAATCATTTATAAAATATTTGCATATCATTATATTTATAAAAAATAAGATCTTAAATAAAATGATAAAACAAGATGAGTCCACTCACTATTTAAGGAGGGTATATACTCCCTAGTTTCCCTCTTTCTTTGACACGTCATGCGGATACCTCGATCGCACACCGTCACATAACACAATTACCAGAAATATATTAATACAAAATTCTAAATTCTAATGAGACTCGTATGCGTGCAGTGCATGATAACCCGGGTTTTTCTAAAATCGGATAAAACCATCGTTATCTGTTTAATTACCTATACACTATTACCACGAACCCACATTGATACTAAACTAGTGTATTTTAACTCGATTTCGAAAATTAGACATGCGAACCCTACATGTCGTTAGAATTGTAATTTGATTACTATTCATACCAAACCAAATTCTACAAATTCACACCCATAGCTTCCTAATGACTTACTGGGTTATTCTACAAGCTAACTAGCATACAAAAACTATAATGTATGCAACAAAACTATCAAAATCTACACGGATAAATAGAAAACCCATTTTACGAAAATTGATAAAATGCCTAATAAAAGACTCATATGAGTTAGGAATAATGCTACGAACCTCGTGGTAGTGTTGTTTTGACTTAGTTTCGCTCAAAAACCCTAGATGCCCATTTTTTGATTCCGCACTTCCACCACCAAATTAATGTTCTCGGGAAGTTAGATGCGAGGATTGCAATCGACATGCGATGAGAAATCAAGGATTTGACAAAATATGGTGAAGGCTTAGTGAGAGAGGGAGAGAACGAGCATGAGGGAAGGAAAAAGAGAGGGAAAGGAGAGAAATAGGAAAAGCGAGCTCGATCCCCTTTTTATGAAAACAATGAGGGCAAAATTATCATTTTGCCCTTAAGTTTTCTAAAGGAGAAGCTTCTAAAAGAGGACTAAATCATTATTTCACGTCAATTCGATCAAACGAATCAAAGTTCGTTTGAATGAGCTACCTCCTTCGATCGAACGAACCAGGGTTCGTTTGAACGACTCCTACAGTGTCACAAAAAGTCAAAGGACTTTTATTTTATCGATCGAACGAATTTTTTTCGTTTGAATGAACCAACACTTCGACTGAATGAATAATTTATTTGATTGAATGAATCCCCATTCGGTCAAATGAATCCCCCTATTCGTTCGAACGAATAAAATGTCATAAATTTTTTAGAGAGTCACCAAATTACCGATCGAATGAACCAGACTATTCGATCGATCAAACCTGCCAAAAATGGCATTTCTCACTTAAGTCCTCTCTAAATTAAAAAAATACCAATGGGGTCCTTGAATCTACACTTCAAACTCTTCTTAACCAACCAAATCTCAAAAATAAATCCCAAAACTGTGCTGACGTGCAATTGGTATACGTGATTAATGTAATTTATATAAGCAATAAATGTGTAAAATTATAAATATACCCTTAGGATCTAAACACATGGCTCACAAATCTACCCCCTTAAAAGAATTTTGTCCTTAAAATTCAACATACCTTAGTACTGAAAGAGATGGGGGTACTGATGTTGCATCTGAAGCTCGGGCTCTCAAGTCATCTCTTCAGTAGCATCACTCCTCCACAGAACATTTACCATAGAAATGACTTTACTCCTCAATATCCGCTTCTAACGATCAAGTATAGCCACTGGTTGCACTTCGCACTTCAAATCCTCTCTCAAATCAATAAGAGGCAAATGGATAACATGATAGGTTTTGGGAACATATTTCTTCAACATGGATACATGAAATACATCATGTATCCTCTATATTTCTCACGGTAGCTCCAACCTGTTTGCCACTGGAACAATCCGCTCAATGACTTTGAAGGGTTCAATAAATCTTGGGTGAAGCTTTCCTCAATTTCAGAATCTAATCACTCCTTTCTAGGGTGATACCTTCAGAAACATTTGCTCACCCACTTCAAACTCTAAATCCTTTCTTCTATTCTCCAAATACGATTTTTATCTGTCCTGAGCTGTCTTCAATCTGTCTCGGATAATCTTTATTTTTTTTCGATGGTGGCTTCAATTAACTCAACATTGTTTAGTTTTCTTTCGTCCACTTCATCCCAGCAAAAAGAGGTTCTATACTTCCTTCTATATAGAGCTTCGTATGGTGCCATTCCTATGCTAGACTGATAGCTGTTATTGTAGGCGAACTCAACTAATGGAAGATACTAATCCCAGCTTCTCTGAAACTTTACTACACCCTCTCAGCATATCTTCTAGTGTCTGGATGGTTCTCTCTGATTGTCCATCTATCTGAGAATGGAATGTAGAATTGAAGTTCAACCTCGTACCCATCACTCTTTGAAGACTAGGCCAGAATCGAGATATGAAACAAGGATCTCGATCAGACTTAATTGTTACAGGTACACCTTGTAACCTTACAATCTCTGTCATATACAGTCTTGCTAACTTCTCAACTGGATACTTAGTTCTGATGGGTAGAAAGTGTGTAGACTTAGTCAACCTATCCACAATCACCCATATTATATTAGGTCCAACTTGAGTACGTCGCAGTCCTACCACAAAATCTATGGTGATATGTTCCCATTTTCACTCTGGTATGGGTAGTGGTTGAAGTCTTTCTGCTGGCTTTTGGTGTTCAATTTTAACTTGCTAACATGTCATGCATCTGACGATAAATTTTGCAATGTCTTTCTTCATTCTAGACCATCAATAGTTCTCTTTGATGGTTCTATACATTTTCGTGCTAGAAGGATGTATTGCAAAAGCTAAACAGTGAGCTTTTTTCAGAATGACATTTCTTAGTTCATCATTTGAGGGTACACATACCCTACCTCTCAATATTAAGACTCCATCCTGAGAGATGTAGAAGTCTCCAGTATTACCATCCATGATTCTCTGGCAAATTTTCATTAATTCAGGACCTGTATCTGCCTTTCTTTTATCTGCTCTCGTAAGGTTCGTCTCATAATAAAATTGGTCAATATCAAGCCATCTCGATCATACTCTAACATCACTTGTAGGCTTTTCAATTCTAATAATAATGTAAGGTATGCTGACCGAACATATGCCATTGTCACTGAAGATTTTCTACTCAAGGTATATATAGTACAATCCGCAGATGCTGAGCATATTCTTTCTTAGTCCTCGAGTAAACAAGTATATCATCGATGAAGACAATCATAAACTTATCGAGATAAGGATGGAATACCTGATTCATGAGATCCATGAATGCAGCTGAGGCATTAGTTAACCTAAACGGTATTATAAGGAACTCATAATGACCATAGCGTGTTCGAAAGCCTATCTTAGCTACATCACTATCCTTAATCCGTAACTGATAGTACCTTGATCTCAAATCAATCTTCGAGAATACACTTGCTCCCTGTAACTGATCAAACTAGTCATCAATTTTGGACAGTGGGTACTTATTCTGGATAGTGACCAGATCAACTGTATCTATACATAACTATAGAGTTCCATCCTTTTTCTTAACAAACAACACTAGTGAACCCCAGGGTGATATACTCGGTCAGATGAAACCCTTATCAACTAGATCTTGAAGTTACACTTTCAATTCCTTAAGCTCAGTTAAAGTCATATGATAAGGCGACATTGATATCGGTGTAATACCCAAAACTAAATCAATACTAAAGTCAAACTCTTATTCTGATGGCATTCCTGGTAACTCATTTAGAAACACATCTGAGAACTCTCTTACTTTTGAGAATTGGTCTATGGAGTACCCGAAAGCAGTACTATCAACAACATGTGCCAAATATCCTTGGCACCCCTTCTTTATTAACCTCTGGGCTTCCATCGCACAAATCAAACTATTAAACAAGATATTCTGCTCACTTATGAAGATTATCTCTGATCCTCTGGGTCCTTTGAATACAACTTGCTTAGAAAAGCAATCCACTGTTGCTCGATGTTTGGACAACTAATCCATCCCCAATATCGCATCAATATCCTCCATTCTCAAAGGAATTAGATCGGCTACTAACTTGACTCTATTCACCATCATTGCACAATCTCTAAACACAGTCTTTCGTAATAATTTTTGGCCCAACGAAGTATGAACTACTATTTCTTGGTCTAATGGTGATAAAGGTGTCTATCAGGCCTAATCCGACGATTTTAGGCTGGGCTGGGTCGGGTCAAAGAACTAAAAAAAGGTAGAACTAGCCCAAACTGATAGCTATAACGGGCTGGTTCCACGGTTCATATTTATTGGAACTGGCCTGAAACCAAAAAATGGATAGTGATGGGTTGCTCTGGGCCGGTTTTGATTTAGAAACTATTTCGATTCTAGGCCGATTCTGGTTCAACCTTGTGAACTGGTGGGTTGTTGCTTTTTTTTTATTTTTTTTCATTTTATTAGCTAGTTGAATCGGCCTGAGTCGTAGGTTCAACCCATCGGATCAATGGCCACACGAGCCTGATCGATTCGGGGTTGATTCTAGACCGGTTATCGATTCCAAATATTTAAAATTGGTTCAACCCATTTATATAAATCTAGAATCGGCTTGGCCTATATAAATAGTTCATCGGGCCGATTTAGGCCTCATTTTTGATAAGTCAGATCGGGCCGATTCGAGGATTGACTCGACCCGTTAGACACCTTTAAATGGTGACAATACAGTACCAGCATAAGGATCTATAGTGGTATTGACAAATGATCTACTAGAACCTGGATTTATCAACACATATGTAGGTTGGTTGAAAATAATAACCATACCAGTCACCACATCTAGGTTAGTCTGAAACTGCTCATGACTCAAAGCAAATACCCTGGTCTAGACTCTATCCCTAGTCCTTTAAGTACCATGAGATGTCGTGGACAAACTACCCACTCCTGACCTTCCACCAGTAGTAGCTGCTGCCTGCTCAACTGGGGGCTACTGGTTGTGTGAGTAATGCTGACTTATCTGATCACCCATCTCTATTCTGCCTAGCTTGAGATAGAATCTCCTATGTGTCTTGTCTCCCCACAATGGTAGCATACTGATAATTGAGGATATGTTCCCACATGATATTGTCTGCAATGAATACATCTGTTCACTCTCTGATCTTGTCTTGAGCTTTGGGTTTGTCCCTGAGCTGATGATCTGAATCTCGAGGATCCTTGACCTTGAGAAGAAGGTGAAGAAATACTAGCGGGGCTCATAGCAAAGGCACCATTTGATGAACCACTAGCTACGACTCTTCTTGGAACCTGTATATTCAAATCTCTCCTTTTTTGAAATTGACTCCTCAACCTTCTCTCTCTTACCAACTTCTTAGCTCAAAGGGTCATCTGAATTATTTCTTTGTACCCCTAATTTTATGACAGTGACATCTTCTCACGGATCTTGAAGTTTAAACCCTCCTCAAACTTGGCACACAATCTCTTTTTATTAGCAAATTTTGGCACAAACTCAACCAACTCTCTTAGTTGGGTCTCATATTCTGTCACTATCTTACCCATCTGTCTTAGTCGAAGAAATTCCTGCTTCTTTTGATTATAATGAAAAGGGTTATAATACTGATCTCGAAATTCTTATACAAAATTGTCCCAAGTTAACTATGCTGAGGCTCTAACTTGCACATTTACCTACCATGTAGCTACATTACCCTCCAAAAGCCAAACAACCACCTTTAACTTATGCCTATCTTCTATTTCCATATCATCTAGATCACCTTCCAGATTTTTAAACCATCGGTTGGCTTCCACCGTATCTGTAGTATCTCCAAAAGGCACACTTCTCAATTGTCGGACCTCTTTAATCAATTTAGACACTTTAGAGTTGATTCAGATGCTTTAGCAGCTTGAGCATTTCAATACGCCATAAAGGCAATCTATGACTTAGGAGTCATAGTAGGAGGCATTCCTATGCCTGGTTGCTGGTATTGAGGTAGAGGAGGTCTATGATGCTTCTTGGGTTCAAGTTGAGGTATATACGACGTATCCTCTTCTTTATCAGGCATAATTTCTCTCCGCGGTCTACCATAACCTCTTTTAGATCTCGAAGACATTATTACTCTAAAAGGAGGACATAATTCATTTATACGTATTTAACATGGTGGTGATGCTTTTTATGACTCGACTCACTTAGTCCACTGAAAAACTTTCAAAAACTATGAAATTATGCATAGATTTCAAAAATATAGTTTGAAAATCAAGTTTGGGTATTTTTAAAACCCTTTTAAAACAAAAGCTCTCATACCAATAAAATTGTTAAGTTCCAACCCACGGGTTTCACACGTGACAACCGCCATAGACTGCCAGGGTATTCAATCACACAGAATACATCATGTAAGCTTGTAAGGCATTCATAAAAACCTGTATCAAGACATTTTGTATAACACTTTCAAAAATAATCTCAACCAAACACCCCAAACTTTGGAGCATTTCAAAGTAATCCGCAAACACTTCTCAATGTACAATTCATTTCTTAAATCATTCATCAGAGCATTTAAATTCGTAGTCAAGCAAATAAAAATAGAACAAAGATAATATGGTTTACAATTCTCTAAATATTCGATCATCAAACAAATAAAATTTTACTGAATGACACGACTCTAGTGGATTGTGAACCATGCAAGGTGAGTGGATATAGTATATACCTGATGCTCTCAATACCTGGAGTGATCACCACCCAACGAAAACGCGTATCTTCTTGCTTATCCTGAAACTAGAGCGTGAGGGGGGGGAGTATATGGGAGTATACTCCGTGAGTGAACAAAAGATAAACTTAAATAAATAATTTGATCCATAAAACAAAAAAAATACAAATAAGTACATTATAAAATAGTTTGATGAAAGTTATTTCTTTCAGTTTAAAAACTCTAAATATATACCGAAATCCTATGGGCTAGCTACCTTTTCGAGAATTACACTGATCAGGCACAATCTTGAGCCGTTAATGGGTTTGTATGCAGATAAAACATGCTATTTTATAAAAAGATAGACTTAAATGTAAGAAATAAAATATGCATAATTTTTTAAAAAATATACCCACCACTAACGTTCGAGTAGCCATAGGGTGACATCTGTGACTAACTCAATGGGACTCATAGGTAGTTGTATCTCATCCCCATCATAACATCACAATCATCATATAACAATCCAACCTGTTAAGCCTCTACTCACTTAGGTGACCTCTCTACCAGGCTAATCCGAGGCTACCACATATAACACTCACCCGGGGGTCCACATCCTAGTGAACTATCTCTCAGGCTATCACCCTGTAACTATAGTAAATAACCCAGCTCTTATGGCCGTTATCACTAATATACAAGATATATAAAAATCTGGCCCACTGGCCTATCATCACACAATAATCATAAAATGTGGCTTACTGGCCATATCATCATATAATAAACATAAAGTTGGCCTACTGGCCGTGTCATCATATAAAATCATATAAATACCAAACCATATTAAATCCATTCCAAAATCATATTAAGCATACACATATACATTTTTCACATATTTGGGAGTAATAAGCAAAATCATTCATAAAATATTTGCATATCATTATATTTATGAAAAACAAGATCTTAAATAAAATGACAAAACAAAATGAGTCCATTCACTATTTAGAGAGGGTATATACTCTTTAACTCCCCTTATTCCTCAGTATGTCACGCGTATACCTCGCTCACACACCGTCGCCTAACATAATTACCAGAAATATATTAATACAGAATTTTAATTCCCAATGAGACTCATATGCATACAGAGTATGATAACCCGAGTTTTCCTAAAATCAGATATTACGTGAAAATCGGATAAAACCCTGGTTATCTATCCAATCATCTATACACTATTACCACGAACCCATATTGCTACTAAACTAGTTTATTTCGACTTGATTTCAAAAACTAGACATGTAGATCCCATATTTACGTCAGAATAGTAACCCGATTACTATTTATACCAAACCAAATTCTACGAATTCACACTAATAACTTCCTGATGACTTATTGGGTAATTCTACAAGCTAACTAGCATGCAAAAACTATAATTTATGCATTAAAACTATTAAAATCTACATGTGTGAACAATAAATCTATTTTAAGAAAATTGATAAAATATCGAATAAAAGACGCAGACGAGTTAAGAATGACACTACGAACCTCATGGTAGTGTCGTTATGTCTCGATTTCGCTCAAAAATTAAAAAATCCTAAAATTTATGAAGCTAGATGCCCATTTTTTTGATTCTGCACTTTTACCACCAAATTGATGCTCCTAAAAAATTAGTTGCAAGGAATGCGATCAACAGACGACGTGAAATCGAGGATTTGGCAAAATATGGTAAAGGCTTAGTGAGAGAGGGAGAGAACGGGCGTGAGGAAAGGAAAAAGAGTGGGAAAGGAGAAAAATGGGAAAATATGGGCTTAGTCCTCTTTTTACAAAAAATAATGAGGGCAAAATTATAAGTTTTCTAAAGGAGAAGCTTCTAGAAGAGGGTTAAATTATCATTTTATACTGATTCAGTCGAACAAATCAAAGTTCGTTCAAACAAACTGTCCCCTTCGATCGAACGAATTAGGGTTCGTTGGAATAACTCCTTCGATGTCCCAAAAAGTCAAAAGACTTCTATTTTAGCGGTCAAACGAATCCTTCTTTGCTTAAACGAACCAACACTTCTGATGAATGAATAACTTATTTGATGGAACGAATCCCCATTTGTTCGAGCAAATCCCCCTATTTATTTGAATGAATAAAATGTCACAAATTTTTCAAAAAGTTATCAAATTATTGGTCGAACGAACCAGGCTATTTGGTCAACTGAACCTGCCAAAAATGGTATTTCTCACTTGAGTCCTCTCCAAATTGAAAAAATATCAATGGGGTCCTTGAATCTACACTCTTAAACTCTTTCTAAGCAAATCTCAAAAATAAACCCCAAAACTGTGTTGACGTATCATCGGTATACGTGATTAATATAATTTATATAAATAATAAATTATAAAATTATAAATATACCCTCAGGATCTAAACGCGGTACTTACAGTAACACTAAGAGTATAAATTATATTTGGCATCGTATATAGTATAGGATACATGATATAACTAATTGCCAAAGCATATGGCATCCTACTCATGTACTCTCTTTGTAATTGTGTTTTAGGAGACATTTGCCTAGAAAAAGTAACTCCATAACATCGATATGTATCATCTCTTAGAGTTTTTTATGCTAAACCCCTTTAGCATTTTATCTATATACATAGACTGGGATAATTATATTATTTTATTAGATTTATTATGACGAATCTTTATGTCTAATATGTAGGACGCTTCTCCCAAGTCTTTAATAGAGAAATTAGATAACGATCAAATTTTTACTGATTGTAACATTTTTATATCATTCCCAATAAGTAATATGTCATCCACATACAAAACTAAGAATGTCACTTTGCTCCCATTAACCTTCTTGTAAACATATGGATCATTAGAGTTTTTGACAAAATCAAACTCTTTGATTGTCTGATCAAAACATATGTTCCATAAAGGAGAAACTTAAGTCCATAAATAGACTTTTATAGCTTGCATACTTTGTTGACAAGTTCAGCAGATATAAAACCCTCAAGTCATGTTATATACACATGATCTTCCAAATAACCATTAAGGAAGGCAATTTTAATATTCATTTGCCATATCTCATAGTTATAATATGCAATTATAGTAAGTAAAATTCATATGGATTTAAGCTTGGTTACTGATGAAAAAGTTTCATCAAAGTCAATTCTTTATCTTTAATGAAAATTTTTTGCTACCAGCCTTACTTTATAAGTTTCTACTTCTCCAGTAGCTCCGGTCTTTTTTTTAAAGACTCATTTATACCTAATAAGTACAATACCATCAAGTGGTTCAATCAAAGTCTATACTTGGTTGGAGTGCATAAAATCCATCTTGGATTTAATAGCTTTAAGTCACTTCTCTGAATCGATACTAGTTATCATCTCATTGTAAGTCATGGGATCCTTATCAACAATGACAAAAATCTCAGATATACCTGAAGGATCTAAGG
The DNA here is from genome assembly GCA_035590515.1 of Trichilia minutiflora. NCBI lineage: Eukaryota > Viridiplantae > Streptophyta > Magnoliopsida > Sapindales > Meliaceae > Trichilia > Trichilia minutiflora. Next base: position 14,701 of record JAVXUL010115128.1, read on the forward strand.
CCTAATCATGCAAATAAATTGAAGTTTTCTTCCCAACATCCATGGCAAAAATCATAGAATTTAAGAAAAATCAATAAAAAATTAATAAGGGGCTTTAATTAATTACCTTTCTAGTTAAAAGAATTTGATGAAGTTTAATCTCAAAAGTATGAAGCCTCTTCACTTTAGCACCATCCTCATGGTTTCTTCTTCTTGGGCTAACGTATGAAAGGGAGAGAGAGCAAAAATATTGCTTGAATTATCATTTTAAGAAAATAAAATCAATATTTATATTTTTTTATTAATATTTATTTATTTATTTTTTAATTAAATAATTTAACATTTATCCTATAAATATTATTATTTAATTGGATATTATATGATACAATAACATCTATAATAGGTGCAACCATTATACAAATTAACTTATGGGCATTTTACAAATAAATGAATATTTGGTTTAATTATAATTTGACAAATGTTAATATATTAACTATTAATATTCTTAACATTTATCTTGTTCTTTAACAATTGAAGAAATTGTTTAATTGGCAAATTAATAAATATTATGAATTTTCATAAATCCATAATTATAATATATTTATCATAATGTCCTTTGTTAATTTACACATAAGGATAAAATGATAATTCCAATTCAAATTAAACACTTTATTTTATATTTTATTATTTTACATTAAAATCATATTTTAATTTATTCAATAATTTCAATTATCAATTTTAGAATGTAATTTACATTAAATTATATAAATATATTACATAGGAGTAAAATGATCATTTTTATCTAAATTAAATATTTTAATTTAGATTTAATTATTTTATATTAAAATCATACTTTAACATAGTTGATAATCAATATTATCAATTTGATATGTAATTTATATTAAATTATATATATATATATATATATATATATATATATCATATATTAATTCTTTAACTCTTTAAATAATAACAAATATATATAAGACTTATATATATTTATTTCAACCTATATATTATCTATGAAGGTACATGCCCTCTACAGATAATATTTTTCTTGTTCTCATTAAAGAAACGCATAAGGATTTTTGGTGTGACTATGAAAACTCAATGTGACTTAACCAAAAAATTAATTACACAATTTACAAAGAAACTTTAGAAATCTTCATTTGGTCATCCATCTTGATCTTTCTCTTGACTTTGATCCTCCATTTTGTAATCATCGAAATGCTCTATATGTCAACAATCTCTCCCTTTTTGATGATGACAAAATGATGATTGCGTCTCCCCCTATCACTTTCAAGAGACATAGAACAAGGCCATACCAGAAACAAGTTTCTCAAGTACAATTAAGGCACAACCATATACCATAACCATACACATAGAAAATTGCATAAATGATGAACATAGGAATTTGAATAAATGATGAACATAAGAGATTTCATAAATACCAAAATACAAATTAACATCACCATGAGATGGAAAATAAAAAGTATATATGTATGTCTCCCCCTTTGGCATCATCAAAAACAACAAAGTAGTGATAAAACAAAAAAAAAATAACAGAAATGTGCTAGGACTTCATCAAAACACGCGTCTGAGATGCTCAAGGACTTCATCAAGAGATGAGTCCACTCGGGCTTGAGAGGATCGAAGCTGTCTTTGCAAGTTTACAAAGGAGCTATCCAAATGGTTGAGGCAACTCTCAAAACCATCAAAGCGAGCACCAAATTGATTGAGGCGCATGTGTAAACCCTCAAAGCAAGCCCCAATATGAGTCTCGAGGCGATCAAACCGATCCTGAAGGGTAGAAAAAGGCTGCGGATCTAAGGTAGAAGAAGGAGGAGCTGGTGAAGCTGTCGAAAACACAGGATCCGACTGAGAATCAGGAGGAGGTGGGGGAAGCTCGGATGTAGGATACTGAGAGGTGTGAGAAGCTGATTGAGATCGAGAGGTGGAGGACTTCCTAACCCAAGTACCATCATCCCGACGTTGAAGACCTATCCTATCCAAGGAACGCTCATCGAAATGCTCGAGGGTAGAAATGTTAATGGTCTCCTCCCCATCTAAAGACACCCCAAATTTGACCATAGGAGAGAAGTGTTGTTTTATGCTTCGCAACTCTATGCATAGCTTCCATGATGATGTAGCATAGGTTTATGAGACGACGGGTCACAAGACTATGAAGGATAAATTCCTCTATATAGCTAACATCGACTAAATGCCCACCCTTGGGCAAGACCGCGATGGCTATGAGGTGTTGAAGCACTTTACACCTAATGGATAAAATGATATTCTGGTGAGTGTATCCTTCGGGCGGTGCTAACTCCCTATCTCCGATAAAGGTATACAGGTTATGGGTGGTCATCAAAAAATTTTTAGCCAACTCAGATGTGTAAAAAGCCTCTTCCCCATCATTTGGAATCTTACATATCTCATTTATGTTCTCTCGGGAAAGTATAATATTGACACCTTTAACCTTAGACACCACTGCATTTTCTCCAACTTTAATTTCTAAATTGTTGTAAAAATATCGCATTAGTCTAGTGTACATAGGTTCATTCAATCTTAACAGACCATCCCTATGTTGAAACCTAAATAATTCTTCTAACCTAAATGAACGAACAACCCACATATCAATAACCCTCCCCGGATTCACTTGCCTTTTTTCAAAAAATTTAACAAACTTAGCTGCTGAGGCCTTAGAAGGAAAAACATCCTCGTTATACCTTGCTTTTGATCGCCTCTCTAGGTCCCCGTCATCTACCTCTCTTGTGGTGTCGCGAATGGGGGGTTTGCCTTTGCCACTCATGATGATAATGAGATTTGATGAAGATTTAATGGAGAGAGAAAGGTAAAAATGGGTGTGAGAGGTAGGAGAGAGTGTTTATAAGTGTAGGGTAGTGAGAGAAAGT
>JAVXUL010115148.1:0-51747 GCA_035590515.1 Trichilia minutiflora
CAAAAACGTCTATTCACTTGGGCTTCGTCTGCTTCTTCCTCTAATCAAAAGAAACGAATACGGGTTCAGTCAAATCAAAAAAATTAAGTTTCGGGAGAAAAAACAGTTGTTAGTCGGTATGGTCCAGCCCAGGGGGGCAGTCTGAATAGGCTTTCTTTTCTATCTCAGTGGGAATCCTCTTTCGTTAAGAATGTATGTCAGCCCGCCCTAGTTCAGAAACCTGTTCAGTTGGTTTAGATTCTTCTCACTAAAAAAGGTATATGAAAGTTGATTTCATAGGGAAAGGGCGCAGGAGGAAAGCGTAGAACGTTGCTTGCGTGCTTTTCTCAAGGAAGTCGTAATGCTGATCGGGATAAAACCATTGATTGAGACGGAGTGGGGGGATCAAAGCATGTCTTTATTCGATCGGAATAGACCACTAGAAAAGCCGACGAAAGTTTGATTCTTAAGCGCTAACTAAGGAAGGGACTAAACCACCGGAATCGGGTTCAGAGTACTTTCCGGCGAAAGATACGTAGTTCTGCAAAGAAGAACGAATAACGCGACGACTGAGCGAGAAGAAGACTTTTGTTTGAACTCGGCCAAAGGGGTTTTCAAGATTTTGGTTATAGAGGTGAGATTCTCGACCGATAGGAAGAGGAACTGGAGCAGGGGAAGTAGGTAGGAATAGGTGTTGATTTTTCAACTATCGTCGTCGTGACCGGGTCTTCACCTAAATGTCTTTCAAACGGGTTCTGCCCTGGCGCCCTTATGTAACTCGGGAAAGTCAGTATTCCCTTTTCCGTTTACCCTTCACTCGGGGACAAATAAGTATTGATGAGATCTCGGCCTCAAAAAACCTTCTTTAGACTCATGCGTTGCTCAACAACCAACAACCGGAACAGGGAACGAAGTCATTCGGTTTCGGGGTCCAGTAAAGGAAAGGAGAGGTACGAAGTAGCTCGGCAGAGGAATGATTCGCTTTAACTGCCCTAGGGGGAGTAGGCTTCTGAAAAAAGAAGTACAGTCCGGCCAATGCGGAAGTCGGGTTCAAAACCGTCTTTAGAGTCATATCAGTAATAAAAAGAGTATCCAAACCGGAAATGGTATCCAAACCTGAAAAAGGCTTCCCTCACTAGCCTTTCTTTGAAAAAGGAATAGGGGGAGGGGGGAGGCAGGAGACTTGAGAAGAAAGGTATACTGCTAACTACGAAATCTTTTTAACAAAGAATCTTCTTTTCTCGGGAATATCCGACTGAAAGGAGGGAATCCGACCAACGGGAGGGGGAAACCAACCAAACAAGAACTAGCCAAACGAACTATCCGGCCTTAGGTGAGGTTAGGATGAGTGGATAAATCAACCAGCAAGATCTTTCTAGGCTTAAGCATTCAAACAAAGGAAGAAGGCGCATTGAGCGAAGTAACCGCGAGGTTTCTCTATCCTATGAAAGGAAGGGCTGGCCTGGGCCTTTCCAACCTGCCGTGTTTGCTTGTCTTAAGTAAGTAGTACCCCCAGTGTCAGGTAAATGGCACGGCATACCCTCACCAATGTGAATGAGGGCGGACACCACCACATCTGAACCTCGCTTCACAAAGAAGGAGAACCCATTCCAGATGAAATGTTTTTCCGGAAGTGGTTACTCAGGGCTATATCTAATAGTCAACCTAGGCTTTCAGCAGACACCATCCGAATCCGAAGAAGAACCGGTGGAGAATCCGCGACTGAAGAAGGCCTTGTCCCCTGTGGGTGGAGCGAAAGGACCGACCTGGGAGCGCGGTTTCGTAACCAAGAACGGTGGGCGAGGAAGATAGGAAAAGGCCCCCACACGTCTATAACTGCCTACCGCTACATACTCTTGACTGCTTGGTCTAGCGAACTTAGACCCACTGGGAGAAAGCACTGACTCACAGAGCAGTCTAATTGTTGTATTCGGCGGTAGGACTGTGATAACAACCTTCTATTCGACCTGCCTAGAGGCGAGATCACCTCATCAACTGCCTCTGAATTTCTTTCTTATATAAGAAGATAAGGATCTTGTCTTGTTCGATACCAGACTCTTTCTTTTCCTTATCGAACAAGCAATTGACATTCATCACACTCATGGCAACCCCTTCCTTGCTTGTCTAACCTAACGACTAAGCCATGCCGGCAATCCTTCGCCCACCTGAGTGAGGTCAATCAGCGTAATCCCGAACTTGCAAGCTACCACCTTCTTTCACAGCTGATTCGATTCCGGGCATTTGGCTTTCTGTCTTCGATACCTACTAGAAATAGATGATCTAAGATGATACGTATGAGCCGACTAGGCGAACGAGATCTTCGAGTCGAGCAATCTCAATCACTGATCACACTGGGAGAGGAAACGCTATTCCACTCAGGTACCGGGCGGGACTCAACACTCACCGAGATACGCTTACGACGGACTCACTGTCAGACGCTCAGTCTCCGAACAAACACTCAGCAGGCAACAGAGTCGTAAGTGAAGTCAGGACTCACATCAGGCTTCGAACGACTCCCCTAAATTCAATCTGAATCTCAAATCGATCACGCTTACCGTACCCATCACACTCCCTTCCCTATACGATCGATCATCCGTGTGATCTAGCTCACTCGTCGACTAGCAAAAACGTCTATGACTGAGTCTCGCCTTCCTCTCTGAATAGCAACGCTTGGCGCTTGTCTCGCTTAGTTCGTTCATCGGCTCATAGCTCACTTCGCAGTCAACTACGCACAGAGAAGAGGCTCATTAGTTCGCTACGCTTCGTTCACACTAGCTCGACTTGCTTCGTGACGACGTTAGGCAACCTCAATCCGAGTTCTCTTCTCAGATCAGATAAGGATAAGATAGAAGAAGAAAGAGGGCCTACCAGTTTGTTATCACATGGACATGGGGACAACCAACTCCAACTCACGAGACAGATCGATGTCATTCATATCATAGATGACCCAAAGAGACACGTAGAGTAGCAGAAGAAGCGGGCGAGGTCATTGTATGTATGGACGATCCTGCACGGAGCAAGCGGATAGCTTTCCTTTCTTTGGTGTGTGTGATGGATGAAGAGAGATTGATTGTTTATTGAGCTTAGGCCCTTGTCTTCGCCAATACAATAAAGACAAGATCAGACCTTTTTGTGTTGTCTTGTTTGTCGGGCATGCTGAGTTTAGTAGTAGGGGCTATTGTATGCTTAGTTCGCCTAGACCTAGACGCTCCATTCATTTTCCTTCCATAGCTTCGCTTCGTTACCTTCGTTGCTGAGAATTTGCAAGCGGGGTACGCCACAACTCCATCTGCTGCAAAGAACAGGATTTCGATCTCGCCCGTTCCATCAGGTTTCTTCCGTGTCATGTTATGTTTCGTCAGTCTGGTCAGGAATTATGGAATTCTAGAAAAAGCAAGGGCCGAGGAGACAAAGATGTGAACATGAAGAAGTTTCCCGTATGGACGGAGATTCTTAAAAGAAGACCGCTTTGCGATTCGTTGAAGCTTTTTTTTGGTTTATGCCAAATAAAGAGACGACGTAGGGCCTTTTTCCAGTTCAGTTACCAGTCCACCTCCACCTTTTCGGCTTAGCCCGGAGCTAAAGCGTCGCATTGGGAAAGACAATAGGGAAGGTGTGAGCAAAGCGAGCGAGCTAACTTAGGGAAGAGACCTTAATAAAGCACATAAGAAATCGGTATGAGAAATTTCGTAAAAAATGCGCAAGCGGAAGCAAGCAGCTTGTATTCGTATAATAATCAGAATGCGGTGCTTCCTGCTTTCAGGAAAGTGAGGCACTACAGGTATTGGATTCCGCTTTCACTAAGAAACCGGGTTTGTTAAGAGTCTGGTTCTTTAGAGCCAGTTCCACTGGATCCTTCTGAGCGTAAAGCATCTTTTCTATTTCCCGCCAATTGCTGCAGTCCTCAGGTCAGTTTCAGTTGATTCAGCAGTTGAGTTGCTCTTTCTTTATTCCCAGCTGGTCTAGCCCCCAATCTAGTAAACAAAATAAAGAAAATGAGAGGTTCTTGATGCTCTTCGAGAATCGGATGCTTCAACCCCTATCAGAGGTTCAGAGAATGGCCACTCATCGAAGGTAAGAGTCTCGGCAGAAGAAGCGGGTGTACTCAAGTAGAATAGGAGCAAAGAGCAGCTAGAGCATTCCACTTACACTACGAGGATCTAGGATATGTCCGGTTATCTTATTAGTTAGTTAGTGGATCTTCTACTTTCTCAATATTGAAGTTAAGGAGGTTTCCAGTGGTCGTACTACGTAGTTCGCATATCGGTTCAGAATTGCATTATCTCTGACTCTAACAAAGTTCGATATCCAAGGGGATCAATAACTGATCTTTCGCCTTGTTATGAGCCCAGCGATAATCCAGGAATTCTGATGTACCCTCTGAAATCAGAATGATCATTCCCCGGATTTACTATGTATCTTTTTCTTTGTGGAACAAGCTTGTCGGAATTTTCTTTGGGAGAGCTCCACTAATCAGAGAAGGATCCACATGGTTAGTTGGCAGAGAATTACTCAACCGAAGGGGAATGTCGGTTTAGGCTTCAGAAGGCTTGCAGTGCTTAATGATGCCTTTCTAGCCAAGCTGTGCTGGTAAAACCTTTTCTCTACATGAATACCCTTAGTCTAACCTTTCTGACTCTGTTAACGAATTCGAAATAGAAAACGCATTCTCTAAAGAAATTCCTATTTCGCCAGTGACCAGTTTGGATTTATTCTGACCTCGTCGCTGCCGCTTGGGCTTTCTATCTCAAATCGAATCTTTGATCGCAAAGAAAGTGTCTGCTTGGAGCTGATTGATTGCAGTTATCTATCACTCGAGTAGTAATCGGGGGATAACTCCGAAGACCTTTTACTTACGCTTGATTCTAATAATTACAAGTAGAGGTGAAGTGGTCACTCTCGAGAAATGCTTCCGCTCTAGGAACCTTACGCTTCGGCAACTCATACGGCCGGTGGGACTTCCTGTCTTATCATCGATGTGGGACTTGCGAGATCCGCCTGTTCCCTTCTTCGGTCAATACGAGGGGAAACCAGAAAAGAGATCCTAGAATGAGAGTAAAGGGATGTCGTTGGAAGAAAGACTTTTGTGTGGGGGTGGGGGTTAGGACAGGACAAGACCAAAGAACCAAACGGAAAGCATTTCATTTAGCTGATCTTCCAATCCCATCTTGCTTATAAAAAGATATTTCATTTAAGGCCAAAGGCCAGGCAAACCATTAGGCTTGAGCGAGCTAGCCTACTCCTAGCGACATTAGCTGAACAAATTCCTTTTTCAAAGGCTTAGGGAAGAGGTCATATCGAAGGCCACTGGTACTTGGTTTTTCTACCAAACTTTCTTCTTATCTTAGGTCATGCAATGAAGAATCGTGCCTATCCGCCAACCAGATCACACAAGCAAGACCGGCCCCAAGTGCCTAGAGTCGTTTATACGGTTCCGTCATAGTATGACGGTCGATGCCCCTACTAAACTTCTTTAAGCCAGCTCCAGAGCCGAGGGTGATTCCATTCATTCCTGGGGGAATCTTCTCTTTCTTCCAACCAATGTTTATTTGCCATGGCCGCCGGGTTTTGAGGACATGTTGGCAGTTCGCAGATGGAATGAAAACCCTGGGAATGAGAAAATGGTGTCGCGAGCTACTCGCCATGAATGAAAGGCTTGCCCGAAAAGAAGGAAAAACAGGAATCTCGATTGTTTACTTCAAAGTCTTTCGTAAAGTTTGGCTGAATGGTTCACTAGCTCGTAGTTCAGAAACTATTTATGAAATGAAGCAAGTGAAGACTGAAGAATGGATGAAGCAAAGACTTGAGATTTCTTTTCCGGTCGACTACTGCCTGCCCAAACCTAAAAATGTGAAAATGCTGGTTCGATATCCACTTTCTTTTCTTGTTCGTAAGGTTGCAGCGCAACTTCGCGCTAGCTTGTTCGAGCTTTAGAATAAAAACGCATTTGCGGGCGGGACTTTTTGGTCCACATCGAATCTGGCCATTACCTCAACTTAACTTGAGGCGTACCCTGTTGGGCCAACGTGCTACATTTCCTCGGCCAAAAGACGACTCTCTTAGAGAGCAGAAAGTCAGACTAGCTGGGGTTAGAGTTCGAGGTTCACGTCGGAATAAGGCTCACTGCGTGAGGGGCTGTCCCATACTTCTATGTGAGGGTAACGCTTCTACAGCGTGATTCAGCTAACCTGAAGTTCATGCGTCTTGCGTGGTTTGAGATGACGGCGGCAGTACGCAGCGCAGGACTCACGGTCGTAGCAGTTCATACGTAATCTCAAAAAGGATTCCTACTTCTCAATGGGGTGTGGGGTACTATTACCCAGGCAATAATACCTGCGTGGGGTTTTGATCTATTCGAGATTGAAGGCATTCCTTGTTCTGCTAAGAAGTCTGCTACCGGGAGATGCTAATAAAGCCGCTACCGCAATAAAAGTCAGATCTCACGTAGGCTCTTAATCTCCCGCCGAGTGGCGCTCTCTTCCCCCACCTCTAAAAAAACCCCTCCGGGACCAGAGAGTTGTTTTACAACAATAAAAAGCGAACGTCAACACTAAGTGGAAACGCCATACGGTGGCCACTATCTCAGTTTCTCCATCATGTTGTCATAGACGAGACTGAAACTCAAACTAACACAAACTGGGCTATAGCAAAATATGACACGGACACGAGGTAGCGGGTTGCGTTAGCTTTGTATGGGCGCGGGCATAGAAGACGAGCAAGGCGACGCATTGTCCGAGCGGAAGCATTCAATGTCAGATTGTTGCTTTGCTCATCGGGGTCGCTCAGTGGTAGCACTCGACTTCGGTACTAGGCCTGACTAGATGTTCGGAAGATGATGACCAGATGCTCGGAAGTGAAAGAGGGAGCACAGTACGCACTGATGAGCAGCCCCGACTTAGACGGCTAATGCCTTTACGCCAAAGGCGACAAAGGGTTTTGACCCGTAAACATAGGTAGCCGAAGGCTACGGTAAGCAGCAAACCAGACCCTACACAAGGAAGAGGAAGTCAGAGCTTGAAAGCAGACTTCCATCGGTTCCTGAAGTAAGGGAGGAACACTTACTTTCTATCCGTATCAGTCCGAAAAGAGATAACAGATAATAAATAGAATCGAAGAGCTAATAGTAATAGACGACTGAGATATATCAACAGTATTGCATAGATAGAACATTCATACTGTCTTCTCGATTCTAGCCTCCACTTCCTTTCTTACTCTCTTTCTTTTCTGGCTTGACTCCTTTCCTTTTTCACTCTCTCTTTCCCAACCACTGGTCTAACTTATACCTATACTTGCTTTCTCTTTCTCCTGCCTTTGCCCTTCCCTTGCCCATCCCATGCAGCTTGGTAGCGAGTCTTGCCCGAATGCCATTGGTTTTGCAAGTAGCGAGAACCCGATCCACCCGTTAATAATCCCCGACGCCAGGTGTTGATCCACCAATTGATGTCCAGGTGCCATCGCTAGATTGAGATCTACAGAGTCCAAAAGCGTAATTTCAGAACAGAAGGTGTAGATTCCTACTCCTTGTTTACAAACCAACTCTGTAAACATGGGCTTGCCAGCCTGAAGGCGCGTACACACTTAATTGGGGCCATGGGAGGACCAGTTGATCGGGCTCATACTTACAAGAGTCAGCCTCCCAGGACACTTTTGCTTTAATCACTTGAGCGCACTCTAAAGGATAGAGATCCCTATCACTAGCAGGTTTTATCGTGGCTCTTTGCCCTCATCGGTCTTTGCCCTTATAACTTACTTTTTTAACCCTCCCTGAAGCAAGCTGGTGAAGGACCCAAAGTGTGCAAATAATATGCGTAAGGTCTAGTGCTCGCCGCTCAATGACTTATTCTGGCTGGGGGTCACTCCTCTTTAAAAGACCTATTATCTCTCAGGAAGATAAGAACGTAGTAGCTCTTCAAGAGCCGTTAATAGTAAATACACTATATAGCACGACCGGGATTTAAACACCTCTCTCTTTTTCTGTAGAGTGGTACTTGGCTATATACCTTGGTAGGGGAGGATAACGCGTTTAAGCCTATAGGGGAGGGCGTTCGTTCAGAGCCCGAGAGCTCCTGGAGTCTTGTCTTCTAGTTCCATATTGTCATTGATAAGACGAATAAAGGTGAACTATCAAAGTGAGTGTCGACCAAGGAATCTCTCTCTTTTATTGCCGAACCAGACGGAACTAGAAAAGTGACTTTGTAAGGCTTTTCCTTCGTTTCACTCTCCGAAGTGGTGTGGCACAAAGCCCAATTGGAAAAGGGGAGCTATTGCTTACTAGTCCTCTTCCTGCGCTAGAAAGCCTATAAGAGCAGTAAACAAGTGAGATAGGCACGTAAACGTAATGAACCCCTTACTCATGGAACTACTAGCAGCTGGAGGGGGCTAATAAGCCAGGCAAGGCGGGAAGAGGGTGCGAGATAGATATAAGTGTTATTCGTTGGGGACTGACTTCCTTAAACAGGAGGCTGACTAGAAGATGGATATTGCGGAACGCTAAAAGGATAGCGACGGGGTGGTTTTGGAGGTCGCATACCTTGGTTGCAGTGACATCGACACTGACGAGTCCTCTCATTTCCGCAGTCCCAACAAGACTAGCAGTAAGGGACGCAGAGGGTGCACTTGGAGAATTCGTTCCTAAGTCAACATCACGAGCAGGTCCTGCGGATATGGATATATAGCAGAGTGAATCTCGAAGCTTGCTCTCCCAAAGGAGCTTTCACGCTACTGACCCCGTCGAGGACCCTTCCGGCCACCATCAACGGAGGTCGAATTCCAGCAGCGAATGAGAATAGGGATCGAAAGAGGAATTCGTTTAAACAAGAGCGCGGATGAGCGAACTCCCTTAACCTATCGAGCAATGCATATGCAACTACCGATTATTAGGTGCTCCTCTTTATTAGTTTAATTCACCACTCCGTAGGCTGCAATTTATGGATGCTAAGGAAGCCTATCGAGGTAGCTTGCTCTTTGATCGCTCGAACCGAGCTTGACTACGGATGATAAGCCAATTCAGTCATCGGCGAGAGAAGAAGTGTAACCAAGGCCAAGACCCGAAGGAGTACTACCATTCGCGATGAAAGAAAGAAGAAAAGATGCGAGCCGGAAGGACGACGAGAGCGGAGGAGGTAGCGGCACTAATTAGACGGGAGAGCCTTGGGGAGGGGCCAAGCTGAGCTTATTCATAGAAACATATGCGGCATGGTTAAATAAAAAGAAAATAAAGGAGAGCATTCAACTCGTCGTGTCTTTGGCGCGGATCATAGAGGGGATGGATTCCCAAAGGTTCTTATGACCTTGCCTGGGAGTAGTGCGCTTAGCGTGGGACCTCTTTACGGCCAAGGTAGGAGGGAGCGGATAAATTCCTTTGACCCGTCATTTCGAGCCTTCCGTTTTTCGAATTGCTAACGTGGTTCGATGAGGAAGGAACCACTGGAGATTCATCCAACTTCGATCCCCTAAAGGCAAGTACGTAGGCTATAGAATCCCAAATCGAATAGAATCCAAAATAGAGCTCCTTCGGCTCTAAACAGCTACTGTGCTTATTTGGTCTATCAGCTACTCGGCTAGCTACGGACCTAATTGGTAACTTTTCAGTCGAAAAGCTTTCCTTCAGGCCAAGACCGTAAAAAAAACCACTTCTCATTCAGGAGGAAAGATGAATTAAGCGGTCATCGAGATCTTTACGGAAAAGAAAAGCATTACACAAAATTCAAAGCCATGAACAAAGGGGATTGACTGAGAAATAGAGCTAAGCGATCTATTGAATGGGAATGAATGGACTGATTGATTTCCCCGGGAAGATCAGTCTTAAATAAAAGAAGACGTCGTGTAGATAGACCACTTACCATAAGAAAAAAGAAAGGAATGAAAGCAGTCTACTAAGGTAGCAGTCGTTAGGCCGAAAAGTGGAGAAGTAAGTTGGCCAATGCCAATTGAAAGCTAACTAGTTGTCCCTCTTCGATTTCGATGACAGGAAAGATCAGATGCACAGAAGGAACTGCACATGAAGAATGGCAAGACATTGAAAAAGAAGGGGAACACGGCCCAAACGAATGCCCTGTTGAGGAAGAGAAGGGGGTTGTTTTCGGGTATTTCATTAGCAGTGGACTAGTCGTCAGAGCTAGTAATGAAGATGGCATGAAGATCGGCATATAACTATGACTCTTCGAGACGTGAGCAAAACTCAGATTGGAGAAGAATACGGTCCATGGGTTCCTTTTATTGGAACTATCTTTCTATTTCTTTTTGTTTCGAATTGGTCAGGTGCCTTGGAAAATCATAGAATTCCCTCATGGGGAGTTCGCCGCGCCCACGAATGATATAAATACTACCGTTGCTTTAGCTTTGCTCACGTCAGTAGCATACTTCTATGCGGGTCTTTCCAAAAAAGGATTAGGTTATTTCAGTAAATACATTCAACCAACTCCAATTCTTTTACCCATTAACATTTTAGAAGATTTCACAAAACCTTTACATCCAACCCTGGTAAAGATAGCCTTATCGTTGAAGCCCCTCTAATTAGGATTTGGAAATCAAACCCCTGTTCTGCCCCAATCAACAACTCTCCGAAAGCCCCTCTTCTTGTCCAGCAGAAACAATGAGAATGAGGCATGGAACAGGGTTAGGAGTTGTAGTTGGACTTAGTTTAAGCCGGCAGGGAAAGAGCAGTTATTCCGCTTCTATCGTGTAGTCTTCTTTCCTGCCTTTATTCTACTTATGTTATATACTATTCTACTTCACTAGCCACTCCTGAACTCGGCCTACGAATGAAGGCGAGCTGCTCTAAAGGTAAAGCGGTTCATGAAGTGCTTCCACTCATGAGTTCGGGTCGCTCTGATAAAAGGAGTTCCCGATTTCTTGAGTTAAGGAAGCTAGCCAGTCAATCCAGTCGTTTTCTTGCTTGGTGTGCTAGTGCGCCTTACTTATAAGTAGGCGTTTTCTTCGCAATGATTCGAACAAGAAATGTGGGGTCGAATGGTATGGGCTAGCCCAGTTTGCCCAACTGCTTGGTTTTGCCCAGTGGATAAGAAAAGATGTTCCTTTCGGGGAGGAGGCTCAGTGGGTTCTATCGGTTTGGAGCTTCTATTCATGATGAGCAGGAGAGAAGATGTTCCTTTAGGTGCGGAGGAGTAGGCTAAGATCAGATCGATAGCTTCCATAGCAAAGAGGAAAATTCCTGTCTAATAGGCGTTCTATCACTCTATTCCTTACGGTTCGGTGCGTAGGCGCCTTATGTGAAATATGCCTTCCGAGGAAGAGTCAAGCCCTCTTACATTTGAGGAAAGGGAAAAAAGTCTTCCAGTGACTAATCTCCCATTGCTAGAAAGCCCAACCGGTAACCAAAACAAAAGAAGCAAGCCAGTTTCGGTAGTGGTAGTAGCTTCAAAGGAATTGGTAGTATGTCTTGAATAGGAAAGCTTTCATAATGTATGAACTCAACCCATGTTCAAGAGCTTGAACAATGAAGTGAAAGGCTTGACTTTAGAGTTCGATCTGCTTTTCATTATTGTCGACGGGTTTGAATTTCCTTTCTTTGTTGACCGAATCCCATCTTTCTCAGTTACATGCCGATATTTGGCCTTTGTTTCGGCTTTCAATTTCATTAGCCTAAAAGTTCAAGAGTAGGCCCGAACCGCTCCCCCTTTCCATTTAATCACTGATTAAACTTACGACTTAACGAAACGACTTCGACTTTAGAACAATCAATCGAACGGCTAAGGCCAAGGTAAGGGCCTGTTCATAATCCCTATTCAAATTGCTTGCTTGACTGATTAAGGCGGCTTTCCTCTTGTTCCAGTCACTGTGGCTCTTGAGCCGGGAAGTACAGAAGGCACAAAGGTGAGAAGTTTTTAGATTCTAGATACGAAGGTACGAAAAATAGACAGGTTTAAAGTAAGGTGAGTAAGAGAAGGTTAGAGAGAACCGTCACTTTGACATAACAAAAGAGAACGGTTTGCCTTAAAAAAGAATTCATATTTAATAAATAGATATACGTGAAATGAGCCCTATTCCTCCTTTTCCTCCTTTCCAATGGCCAATTCACCACTTCACTTACTACTTACTTATTTCATTTAAATACCGGCTTGAACAAGGAAAGTAGCACTAGAAAAGCAAATAGAGAGAGTACAATACAGAACTAAATAGGTGTAGAGTTCGGAGTAGCGAAGAGGCTTTGATGACGAAGCAAAGGTACGAAGTGGATTTCTCATGGCCCTCCCAATGAATCCTTTTTATGCTATACGAGCATAAACAATAACCATTTAGAATACCTGCAGGGAGAGGTTTGAAGATGCTCGACCTTAACAATCCAGCTCGAGATAAGGAGAGGGAGAACTAGTTTGATTTTTTTTCCACGTAGAGAAGCATAAAAGGAAAGCGGTCCCTTACCTTTTTCCCTCAATTTCCTTCCCGTAATCGAACATTCCACAGAAAGCAGCTCGCACTCGGTAATAAGACTTAAACATAGATTCTTTCCCATCGACTGGACCTTTCAAGAGACCAAGGCCAGAACCTCCACCAGCTGACGTGTCTACTCGAATGACTCTTTCATACAGTATGCAGAGTGCTTGCTTCAGCTCCAGCTACTAAAGCCAACCAATAGACCTGCTCATACAACAATATTCCACTCGTCTTCCTGCTCTAGTTCTTTATGCCTTCGTTTCTTTTGTTGTCTCTCAAGTTCTAGGCCCCTTTTGCTGCTGTGTCCCGTCTTTCTTTCAAATAATCTCTTTCCTTCTATGGAAAAACTATGGAGTATCTAATAGCCCCCCTCCCGACCTAGCTGTGTTAAGCACAAGACTGGTTTCGCTACTCGTTGAGCTACGAGGGCTCATTTCCAGCTCTGTCTCACCACCCCTGGCGTTTGGAGAGCGCAAGAGTAAGCACTTTCTTCCTCGTTGTACTCGGTCTATCCTATCCTTATTTCGGTAGTTGACATCACAAAGATAGGATAGACAGATTGAGAATGGATGAAGCGTGCCAAACGTGCGAATAGTAGGCCAACCAGTCTCTTGCTAAGCCTACGCCGCCGTCCCTATCTACTTCATGAAGCGAGCGAATCGAGCCAATCGGTCGAAGCAGTCCAATCAGTCTCTTGGCCACCGTCCTGTGAGAATGAATCAATCAGTCTCTCGGTTCGGTTGCTTTAAAGGAAGGGTTCTTCGAGGAGGTGGGGAATTGTTAAGGAAAAACTTAACATAGCCTTATGTAACCAAAAATCATATCCTGAGCGGTGCGGTGGTGAACTACTTGGTCAAAACTTATTCCGACCATCATCCAATTTAGATGTTGACTGACAGAGTCCCTGCACCAGCCCCATAAAGGCGTCCCTTTCGCTTCCCCAGCCTGGGCAGAATGATTCTATTCTGTTTGGTTTCGTCGATCGGACGTTGATACGCAAGTTAGCTCTTCTTTCCAATAGTTTCGCTATAGCGACTACGTACCTGTTTTGTATATTCTGATGAAGACTTGTTCTGATCGGGTAATTGCATATTCTGATGATTACTGGTTTCGGAACAAGTCTTCAAACCAGATGCCTTCTGCAGCCGGATGTTCTTGTTCGAGTTAGCCGGGTAGTAGTTCGTAGGCTAAGTGAACGGGGAGTGACGGCTGATCGAAAAGCGAAGATGGGCGCATAGTTCAGTGATCTACGGCCGAAAGAGGGAACTCGGATCAGGTTGTTTGAACAAGCTAGGAGAAGTGAACGATAAAGTTCGAGGCAAGCAGGTACGCCCGAGTTATGTCAGAGAACGACTCATTCTCTCAATCTTGCTCGCGCTTGCCAGACTCCCGATTATTGCTAGATAATCTCATGCATGAGCTTTTCAGTCTCACACAACAAAGACTCATTAGCGGCAGGCTGGACCAAACTCACAGTCTCATACTGACAAAGACAGACATAATGAGCGACACACTGAATTTCAGGACCAAAGACTCATGAGCGACAGAAGCTAAGCGAAAGACTCAAAAAGGCGTCAGTTGTCTAAAGCTCAATTGGACCCCCAGTCGACAACAACAAATCCTAATTAGCGACAGGAGCGTCAGAGGCGTCAGATGCTAAAGATTCTCCGTGTCTTGTCTCGCTCTTCGCTAATCTTTTCTCCCGTCTTGTCTAGTCAAGATCACGATGCCTCTCGCTTGCCTCACTCCGCTTGTTGCTTGCTAGATGTAGCCTGTTGCTTGCCAGACGTTGCTGCGTAGCCTTGCTGCTTGCCATACGCTAGGAGGCAGACTGACTAGGTTATCGTCAGACAATGTCGTGCACGCTAGGTCAAGTAGCGCTTTCCATAAAGATTATCTATGCCCGCTCCATGGGCCCACCTACGCTACGAGAGAAGCTCAATCCTGGACTGGACGTGTGATGCGGAGGCCAAGGTCCTTCGGACCTACGTGGAAGGAAGGTGATTCTCAACTTGATTGAGCATCCTTTATGACAGAATCATAGGCCCTTTCCCATGTCCCATTGAGTCATCACTCCCAACCCAAATAGAGAACCTTTCCCGAC
Organism: Trichilia minutiflora; assembly: GCA_035590515.1. Classification (NCBI taxonomy): domain Eukaryota; kingdom Viridiplantae; phylum Streptophyta; class Magnoliopsida; order Sapindales; family Meliaceae; genus Trichilia; species Trichilia minutiflora. The sequence continues at coordinate 14,480 of JAVXUL010115148.1, forward strand.
CTTTCGCATACAAGAGGCCGTTGTAGGAAGGGGCCGACCAAGGTGTGTCGAAGCGGTTACGCATCTCGGTTTGGTCACGAGGAGCAAAATCGCCTGCTTTTGTAGGCGGATACGGTAGATCCTGCGCTTGGACATCACTGTGCCCGCGAAACCTTCGTGTTTTGAGCGGCCTCAGGCCCTAGTAAGGAAGAGATTGTGGGGCCAAGTGAACACGTGAGAGGTCAGATCGAGATAAGAGAGACCCGCTCCTATCAACTGCCTTTCCAATGGGATCAATTAGAGCTAACGCAACCTTCTCCCAGGTCGATAAATAACTAATTGCCGGCGATCTTTGGTGTTCCGCTTGACCCATACACCGCCGCCTACATGGGCCATGCTTGTCGATGTTCCGCCGAGAACGGATCATCGCAACTGACCACTAATCCAAAGAGTTCTCATTCACGTCGACTCCCTTCCAAGTTGGGACGAGCTTGGGCTCTCTCTCTATCCATGCAACAGAGAAAGGGGATAGAGTGCGCTACCTCACCGTCGCCTTCGGATTCAACCTCTTGCTAGCGCAACTCCCAAAGGGATCGCTACAAACGACCCACCAGGTTGTCGGAATCTCTGGTTCGATCAGGAGTCTGATCATTTGTCATCTAGAATAGAAGATCATAAAAGTAGAGGCGCCGCTTTGACCGATCTCACGGCTATTGCGCTTTCTACGCGAGCTGTCTGGTCTCCCCTTGAAACGCTAGCGCTACATGGCAAGCGCTACCTCACCTCATCTGGCTTATCCGCTTGTCAGAAGGACAACCATATATTGGACATGCTACAGTGGAGTTATGATCCAAAAAAGGGGGTCTCTGTCTGTCTAGTAAACACAAGAAGAGAACCACACAAGATCGGGGATCCTTGCCATTCGACGGTCAGACAAAAGCCGAGAAGCTTTGGATGTGAAATGCCGCCGCGCCGACAAGATCACGAGGTATTGACTCCGCCAAGTGAGACCAGTGGGACTCTTTCTCGTAGGTCAGGGTAGATAGTTGACTGTAGAGCGACTGCTATGGACTGACGACCCATTGGTTCGATCGATGGTTTTCACCCCTACACACGAAATTCCACTCTCCTAGAGGATGGCAATTACAAAACTTTGACTACTATATGGAGCAAATCAAAGCCAATAAGAGAGTATGAGTGTGGATTCCACATCTCCTCAAAAAGCACCACACCATCCAAGGTTGATGTTACCAATCTCATAAAATAGACTTCAATTCGATGCTGCTACTACCGGTAATAAGCGCCGGATCACTTCGTTCCTGCCCGCTTGCCACAATGCTGCTTGCTCTTCGAAACCTGCTTTAGGATTAGGATTTGATCGGTGACTATATTCATTTGCTTTATCATTAGACAGTATTAGGCTTAGGACTTTATTCAGATGCACGAGCATTGCCTGACAAATTCCTTCTAACCAATCTTTCTTGATCAAGGGGGATTGATCTTCGATCAGTGCTACAATTAAAAAGTCTGTCATTGCCTAGAGTTACGTTGCGTTAGAGACCGCTATCATTTTAAGAAAGTCTTTTCCCGGGAGGAGGATTGAAGTGCGGACCTCCCCCCTTTGCATTAGTTTCTGTCTTCTGCTTCTGTTGATTCTGTTGTCGTTGAAAGAAAAGTGCTACTAAGGAATAAGAGGGCTTTCCCGGGAAGCAGGACTCCGTACCTTTTGTTTGATCGTAAGAACCGAAGCCCTTTCAGGATTCTTCTACCATAGTTCAGGCTACGCCCAATAGCTGTTAGTTCCAGTTCCTAGTGCGTGCCCCTAACCCCTGGCAAACATCTTTCGTCAGAGTGATGCTCGGGCACCTACGTTATCTCGTACCCTCCCTCCCGCTGTTCTATTCTGATGGAGAAGAAAGAATAGGCTTTGTGCCATAAGCAATTCACACTTATCTTTCGACGCTTGAAGGAGGTAAGAGGTTGAGACCATAAGCGACGGGATCTGACCATAACCAAACTCTTGGGTTCTCCGGTGGAGCCATATTTGCTTGTTGGGACAGAAGAATTGGTGAATCACTGGCTCGGGATAAAGAACCTGAAGCTTGGACTTGGAATACACCACCTGAGTGAGTAGGAGACCTTTTCTAACTAAGTGAAAGCTCGGAAGCCCCCGGCTGGTATGTCCAGTCTTGACCTTTTAGGGACATCCAGGCACCCACCAGGGTGAGATGGATTTCTTAGATATAATGATATTACACGTGATCTATTTTAGACTTCTTGGTTTCCCATAAGGTGAAAAAAAGTCATGATTGGAATGAGACTGATAAATGCCGTGGGACAATTACTTTAGGTCTTCTTAGCCAAAAGGATCCAAGTTAGAAAGTTTGGTCTTCGACGGCTCGGATCGGCTAAGTCCATTTATCTGGTAGGGTGAGGGATCGGAAACAGGCTCACCATCTGTAGGTCGCAGCTTAATGTTAAGCTCAAGCGGTGTATCAATTGGTTTAGCCTCTGAAAGCCGGGCTCGGGCCACAAGATCTGTAGCATACTAAAGCAGTGAGAGAAGATAACCACGCCGCGAGAAGGAATGTGTTAGTGCCCAGAAAAGACTGATTTTGCCCCAGGTCTTTCATCTCAAATAAACGTCTGAGCTGCTCCTTAATCCGAACAATAGCCTCCATGTCATCACCAGTAAGAATCTATCGTCGACATAGAGTAAAAGGATGGCCCGTTGATAAGTTGTCAACTTATCAACTCGTAGCGATACGAAATTCTTATTCTTAAGTAGGGAGACGACACTTGTATGCCAAGGAAGGGATAGTCGACTGGAAACAAACAACGGGACAAATAGAAAGACTGGTCATGATTACATAAATCAAAAATCTATTCTTTCTTATTCGACATTGACAAAAATCTTTGCTATCAGCTTTGTCTGGTACGGAGATGATCGATACTATAATCCAGGTATGAGAAGATACTTTTCTTAGTTAGATACCAATAACCATAAGACAGCCATTTATATGGGTGGGAGACTCGTATTCGGCTACAGAAAATGAGGTTCGGCAACAGATGGGTTATCCTTATCAATGACAATTGATCGGTCCCATACTTCTTTGATTCCCATCCCCTGAACAAAGGCTCCTTCAGCTTTGACTCCCGACTCCAAACACTCAAACCCCACCCACATATTTGTATCTCAAAAATGTGAAAATCTTCCCTAATGAACGTCCTATATAAAGCCTACCGCTTCCTAGTCCTCTTCTTCGGAAGAGACATACACCTTATATCCATCAAACAACGTGGACGGTTGTTCCCAAGGAGAGAAGTGTTAATAATAACACCCCTAGCATAATCTCGCATATATATAACCCAACTCCTTTTTTTGTTATTAATTAGTTTAGTCCCTCCCACTAATAAAGGTGTCGACCACCTTGAGTCTAGCTCACCACTTTCATCTCGCCTGGCATTAGCGCCACCACGGTGGAAAGGATTTAATTGATTCTGCCGGGCAGAGAGAAAAGAAAGAGTCAACTTCTGCAAGTCCGACTGAGCCTGATGATGATTAAAAGAAAGAGCGAAAGACTGAGTCTAATCATAAGTGGTGCCGTCGTGCCTTGAAGTCAGTATAACAAAAAGAGAAGAAAAGACAGACTAAGCGAAACAAGGAAAAATAGTGTTATCCCTAGAAAGAAACTTTTATTGCTTGCGTCATGAGTTCCAGCAAGAGAAAGAAATGCTCACTACCCTCTTTCTTATAGAACTCTATGAATATCTTAATAATCTGCTTCTCCTGCTTTTCAATCAAGTCCGTCAAGATTAGGATCAGTCCCTTTCTGAATAAGCCATCCCTCCTGAGAAAGAAGAGATATGCGCTACGACTCTAATCTTCCTTTGGCTTGGTGGGCTCCCTCGCAAAAAGGGAAGCAATGAGACTAGTTCTCACGACTTTTTGGTCGGGGATGATTTCCAAGAATCCGAAGCTGCAGCGTGGAAAAAATCCCTAGTGGGTAGGGAACCTTCCAATATAAGTTGCTTCAGAAAGAGATATTGGAAGGTTGGGCGATTTCCTATCCTGTCTGGTCGTTGTGGCAAGCGAATCTATTGAGAGAGATATTGAGCCTGTAAGCGGGATTGACTTGCCCCACAGTGAGATGATGTCACGAAAAATGGCTGAGAAGAGTATAGTAGAGCATCTTGAAGTCCACCTCCGTCCCTTCCACCCAAAAGAAAAGGAGTTGCTGGAAAGCTTGAACCTAAACTGACTTCCTTATGTATGTTGCCCATCGTTGACGCGATGGTGGAATTTCCCTATCTCTGGCAGGTTGCCCAGGGAAGTAATAAAGGAATGGAAATCCAGAACCATGTTACGTGTCCACGAAGTTTGGAGTGGATGCCCGACCTCCTCTACCCCCGAATCCCTTGACCACGCCCTGCTCCGGGGATCACTGAACGAGAGGGACACCAGGCACCACCTATCCATCCCATCGGATCAATCATCCTACCCTGCTGCAGTGACAGAAATGAATTCCAGTGAGGTGAGGAAAATATATAGATAGTCACAACAATTGAGAGAGGGTTCTATCCTTTCGGTATATGCTTCTCCATTCCGGGACCAAACCAAGCCACAATTCTAATGGATAGTCATTGTGACCCCGGGGCTCGGTGTACATAGCAAGAACCCGCTCAAAGTGACGAGATCTTGTATGACTGAGTTTGGCAAGGACCCTCTAACCTCCACCACCTATCCTTACTAAGGTAGAGAACCTTCGTAATGAATGGATATTTTTTACATAGAGCCAGAAGACCATATATGGATGATGGTAAGCAAGCAAACAACGAGCAGACATGGCGGATAAATCCACGCGTCCACCCTTGACGCAAAAACGCTTAGCAAACTCAAATGCACCAGTGTCAGAAAGAAGAGATTTTTGAGTTGAAATTGGAACTCCTAATTGTTGAAAAGACTGAAAATAAACTTCAGCAACTTGCGCATCAGCGATGACAACATCATCACCGATTGATTGGGACACATCAACTCAAGTTAAAGTGGCTTTTGAACGAGACCTACCGGCTTAGGGGCAGTTGTTACTAAAATGGAATGGGTGTACCCGGAACGGGGTGGAGATCTCTAAATGAATCTGCTATACCTACTCGATCTCGATCAAATGGCTTTGGATCTCTCTCTACATCTGAGTATCTGTAACAGGATATGGAACTCAATATCGATCTGAAACTTGAAGGGGTGCTCCATAGCTTCAACTGATACTGCTTCTAGCCAAGATCGGCTATGGATCACGCCCATCATCATAAGGGCATCTTGGTATGGGGTTGGATCATCGGTCCTGGCGCCGGAACAGTTACTAGTCCAACCTACAACTTGCTGCTCACCAGAGTTTGCCAGTGTGCTTAAAGAGGCGCTTGAATGCCCCATGAGAGACCTCGGGTTTCCGTGTATACACATTCAGGTATAATTCATGACAACGTTATAGAGGCATTCACTGAGCCCGAAATCATTGACCCCTTTCCATTGAAACCAAATACGCGCACTGTGGCATTGGCCACTATGGTGGGGGCTGTTATTCTAACGATGACTCTAGGAGAGTCAGTTACATTAAATGGGGTACTACTTTTTTGACTACTGCGAATTCCTTTTATTAATCATCGAGATAAACACGTACTACTATTGTCTTCCAAGAAGAAAAGAATAAGGGAAACTTAAACTCTGGTTATTCGGCAGAAGGCGGGGACTCTTATGAGGAGGACGACAGATCCATTTCTATTATATACTATACTATTCTAATTGATGCTGTCACTTAAACAGCTATTAAAGCCGCGGGTTTCGCTATGGGATACATACCCTCATATTCTTTTTAAGGCAAGTCATCGCTTGAAAGTGAAAGCAAGGAGTCGCTACTTACTCACAAGGAAGAGTTCGATAGCACTCTTTGGCAAAGGCCTAACGGGCCCATTTGGATTGCTTCAACAGCATAGATTATAGAAAGGTTAAGGAAAGCATTAAGATCTGGCATCCCCACCCCAAAAAAATGCATGGTGGGCAGCCATACCAGATCCAACAAAGGAAGCCTTAAAGAACTCGTTTGCCCAGAATCCTGATGGCACACCGGCACTATATAATCGAGGGAAAATAATCTACACATGCATCACCCTGCTGTTATCTACCATCTATAAGCATTTCTGCGGACCCCTCGAAAATACCAAATGACAACATCGAGAAGCTCTCCTCAACCTCCGGATTTCTACTTTGCGAGACTATGAATGGTACAAGCAGAACTTCCTATCCAGGATTTATTTCCTAGATGACTTCAACTCAGCCATCTGGAAGGACAAGCTCATAGCTGGACTGGAAAAGGCTTTTTCTGATCTTGTCCGAGCTAAGCTTGGGAACATGAATCTAGCCGAAGCAACCTATCAAGAAAGAAGGCTGTCAGGCTTAGGGGCAGGTAGTAATCGCGAACTGCAGTCACGAATTCTTTTCCGTCCGGCTATCTGAGTACGGTTGGCTCCTTCATCGTACAAAGATAGGCCTAGCTATTCAATCATTCAATCAAGTCAGGTTGCTCGCAATCTAACAAAGATGGTCTATATAGCAAGTCCTCTTATATCAATAGGGAACAGTCTAGGACTAGTAGGGAACCAGTACTGAACTCTAAAGGCGACTAATAAGTCGAGTGAGATATCAGTTCAAATGAGATTCATATGTAACCAAAGAGACACATTTGAATCTACAAACGAGTATGCTCCTAAAGAAAGCTGCGAAGAGCTATCGAGCTTTGAAATCGGTGTGGTGAGGTATTGGAAGTGTTCGGCGAATCTAGAGAAAGACACTAAAAAAGAGCACCGTGCTACTATACTGGCAGAGCTTCAGCAAAACGAGGTAGGTAGCTTTCGCTAATGAGAGATGAGGGATTAGGAATTCATTCCATGAGTTCGATTTGATTTTGTTGTTTCAGTCAAAAAGCGGAATAGCTAACGCTACACTCGATCGTCGAATTCAAATGCATTTTATTCCAGAGCTGCGAAACTAACGACTTTACAAAGCAAAGTAGAATAACCAACTTTGACACACGAATTTATCAAACTGAATGAAATGAATAAGAGACTGACATCATGATCTCTGTTGCAAGCAACCTCATTCTGATTTTGGTTTTCGTATCACGGATCTTGGTTCGCGCTTTATGGCATTTCAACTTGAAAACGAATCCCGCAAAGGATTGTTCGTGGAACTACTATCGAGATTATTCGGACCATATTTCCGAGTCTTTTGGTTATCCCCCATTTAAGGGATAACCAAAGGACTAGCTTCACTTGCTTAGGACTGGGACTGATTCCAGAAAATCTGCCTTTCCTCTGTCTTTTGTCCCTCTGTTGGTTTGGCATCTGTCTCCCCTTTTTTGCTTGTGGGCCCGCTCTCCGCTGCCGTTTTGCTTTTTTTTAGGAGAAAGATGAACAAGAAGCGAGAAGAAGCTCAAATCATACTACAAAACCTATATGCTTAACCACTTTGAAATCGTTCTTACTTGTTTGGGCTTTGGGGATGAGGAATAAACACTGGATGAGTGAGAAGAGCAGTTGGGTTATTGAGATCAATCAGTGTCAAACGTACGCTAGGGACTTTCCACCCCTTCTGTATTTATGTGTAGTTACATATAAGCAATAAAGCCGGGAAAGCGGTTTAGAAAGAATAAATGGTTTACATCAGGGCAAATGACTTTGAGTTAGGAGTTCCATAAGCCAACTTATCCCCGGATCACGAAGATCTAAGTAAGTAGGGAGTTCTAGTGACTAGTTTGAAGTGGCGAATGCTCTTTCTTCCTATCTGGGAATCATAGCCTAGTCTGACTCATCGAAGATGCACAGAATCGTCTTTTTCACTCTTAGCTGTGAAGAAGAAAGTAGTAGCTTCCAAGAGCTAGGAAGTAGATACAGGCCCAATTTCCTTCAAAGAAAGCAAGGACTGAACTTCTGCCTGCTCAAAAGGAAGTCAATCTATTGAATGGATCCGCAGGGAAAGAAAGGATTTGGCATTCGTTCTTAGGCCTTCAGTTGCTTACTTTACTCTTATCCATACGAAAAAAGAAAGGTAGCTCCTAACTTTGTTTGGTCTTCTGGCTCAGTAGTTCCCCCTCGGGTGGTAATACGCTATTCATCTGATCTTGCTAGGCTAATAGCGAATGACTCCCACCTTCGCTTCCACTCTACGTTCCTAACTATGATTTTTTGACTTCTCGAGCGGGAGAGTTACGAATGTTTGCGCTTTGGTCGATGAACGTCTGACCTTTCAAGATGCTGCTTGGAGGAGTCTTCGGGCTTCTATTCAAAGGGGAATGAATCAGAACGGGGATAAATTCATCTGGTATCCGGGATAGAATATGGTCTGTGTGCCGCGAGTGCTCCGTCTTTCTTTACTTTTTGATTCTTTCTTAAGGAATTGAGAGTCTGAAGGCTCAAGGCGATCTCATGAAGGAAACGGGATAGAGGCGGGGGATCCTGCCAACGAAATAGGGCCGGGATCCGAGCATCTTCTTGAACCACCAATCATAGACGGATGGAATACGAGTCGTAGACCTTCACAGGCACCACGAGAGCAGCCCTAGTAGGAGTTTCAAGTCTGAGGTCAACGTATTCGCTTGAAATGCGGTGACCGATAGCGAAGTACAATTGCCGTGTGCTCTAAAGCTAGTCAGGAGCTTTTACTCTAACATGTTATGAATAAGCCTTTTGCATTCGCGAATTCTATCTCTGAAAAGCATATGGAGTATGAGAAAAGCCCATAGCGAAAGGCGCGGCAACTCTACCTCTGATCAAACACGAAACCCACATGAGCGTGGAGTCAGGGGTTTAGCCTGAAACACTACCTTTATTTGCCCTTGCCTTGACTTGCCAACAAATAGGGATAGCCATAGGTTTTCCAAAAGGGTATCTTTAGATAGTTTGCCATGTATTGCAGTTTCTTTTGATTTGGATCTTTGTTATCGCCCCATGAATTCCATCCTTTTTAAGTAGTCCAAATAGAAACCATCGGCCAATTCGCCCAACCAAGGCTCTCCACGCACAACTGCAATACGACACACGAAAGTTCGCCGCAAGCAAATGTTTCTTTTTGATCAAATCCGGTTTGTTTCTAACTATAGCTATTCATACGCCCCAACTCGTGGAAAGGGGAAGCCCCTCCTTGGTGTGAATAATCTTAGGTTTCAATCTCTCTTCTCTGGCCTGGACTTAAGCTTGAGTTCTTTCTCCACCGCGGGTCTGTTCATCTCCGGGCTTCTTGCGACTCCAGATTCGCTTCGCTTCTCTGATCGACCATGGGTACACTCTTAATAGCTACTTTTCTTTTCCTCATAACTATCGATGCTCGGCTTTATCCTATTTTCTTTCGGGTTGATCAGGAAGGAAGTATCCTAACAATAGGAGACAGATCTGATATCAGATATAGAGCACTAACACAGTCAATCCATCGTAGGAGCTCGGAAAAAAATAGCTAGAATCAATTCCGGGGTGAAAGGCGGGTGAACTAGTCAAGAACGAGAGTCCGTAGTGCAGAGTCTGAAATACCGGTGAAAGCTTCTGAAAGGGAATCCATTGCTCTATAGGCGGATAGTTATCGCGGCTCAGGGCCGAGTGCAAAAGCCAAGGGTCGTAGGTGATGCACAAAATAACTCGTACTGGTTGGCAGGGCTTTCTCTATCTTATCACTGGGTGGGGAATGAAACTCTGTCCTTTCCCGCCGGTAAGCAAGCAAGTAAAAACCCTAAGCTGAGGAGCTTGCTCTAATGAAATAAGACTCAGACCCGGTTGCCTAGAAGAAGGAGATTCGATTTAGTTAGTCGGGTCTTAACAAGGAGCGAATGGATGCACTAGAATATCGCCCCGTGTCCTTATTATATGTAATATATACTCAGGTTGATTGAGGGATGTTCATAATCGGACTTCCCGCTAGAACGCCCCACTCCTAACTGCATAAGAAATCGAACCCGAAACAAAGGCTATGGGGGATGGTCGTAGATCAGCTTACTAGAACTATAACAAGGCATCGATAAATCTAGAAAGAAATTACGCTATACTATAGAATCTTTTTCTTTAAAAGAACTCCCTGCGGATTGAATCTCCTGAGTTGTAGCTTTCTTCCAGAGCGATCAAGGCACGTAGGCAACCAGGGACCGGCCCCTCTTACCTTAGTAAGGCGGCGCTTTGGACGGGCTCCACTATCTCACTTGAAGAAAGATAACCACTTCTCGAAACTGGGCCAATTAGCATAAAACCTAGCACAGATGGATCGAAAAGTCTTTCTTTCTGGCTTAAAGAGGTTCTTAGCCACTCCTATTCTCCAGACAGCTCCTTGGTCCACAATGTGCTGAGCATAAAGAAGGCTTCCCCAAGTGAAGCTGGGATTATGATCGAGCTTAGGCTTACCAATGAAACTCTTGCGAAGACAGAAGCCCTAGAACCTTTTTAAAAACCGGAATCAATGGACCTAATTCATCAACTCCCTCTTTGAACGACTATGAGGGCATACCAATTAGGTTCAACAACCTAGTTGCTAAGAAAGTCAGCTGCCTATCAACGAGCAGCTAGACAGAGTCATCCATAGATTGGACTATGGAGTGGGAACCAAGCGATCTAGAACAGGTGTAGGACAAGTGGGGACAGGAAAGGAAGGGTTTAGAAAGAAGTCCCCCTTCCTTTTCTGATCTGATGGATGACTCTTGAATGTTTGCTTCCCCGAAGAGAAAGCATATTCTATAGATTCCATTCCAGCTCGCTCGCTTTCGTTCTCAATAATTCATATATATATTAATACGTTGTTCTCTTTCATAGCTCAAGCTTGTTGGCTGGACCCGGTCTGTTGACCGCTTGGAGGTCTGCTTTTTCTCTTGCTCATAGGAAGGGGTTTAGGCCTTGAAAGAGACCTTGTTGATGAAGCTAAGGTGATTTGATGTCAGATGCCGCCAACCCCCGTTTTGCCTATATAAACCTAGCCAACAATTCGATCTTGAGTTGGTTCAAAGTTGAGGATTCAGAGCAGATCAACTCCAGGTTTGGTTCCGCAGCTTCTATAAAGTAAGATCTTCACGATCCGGTTGACTCATTCATAAGAGATAGGAACGCACAAGCACAGGCGAGAGGGAAGATTACCTTCTGGAAAGGGATTGGCTAAGATTTGAGATTTTCTTTTGTCTCTCCCATTTCTGTGACCAAAATTGCTTTGACTTATTCGACTAGACGGGGAAGGTCTGTCCCTTCTCCACTGGAAGAAAGTAGATGATCACGTAGGGCGAATGAATCAAAGAAACTTCTCCATCCCGGAGTGACTTCTTGAATCTTTGAATAGAGAGCCCCATTAACCAGACAAGCTGGAGGAGACAAGCTACCTCACAGAAAGGATGACGAAGGGCCAGTTGACGCAGCAAGCGTCAGCTATGAAACCGCCCCTTTTGAAATTGAAAAAGTCGGATTATGAATGAGATATTCAGACGTCAGCTTGAAGGCTACGATTCCGTTCTTCTGTCTAGGTTCCTTGTTGCAAGGCCGGGTTTAGGCGTTTTAGGGCCTTTGAAAGGGACCTAATGAGATGCCTTTGCACTCGAGGGTTGGATAAGCAAACCTGGCCAAAGAATCACTATGAAGATGGAAGCTCTGCCGCGGTGACCCAATTCTCAAATTCTCAGCGACAGATAAGCGAGAATGCCCTTTCTGACAGGGCTGCGTCCTCACGAATGCCAAACTTCGTAGCTCAGCTCATCTGGGATGACCAAGCGTAAGGGAGGTTTTTGGTTCTGGGGTTGGAGATGAAGTCAAATCCGAGTTGGATCAGCTTGGATAGGGATTTCGAACTCTAAGAAAGGCAAGGCAAAATGCCCGGGAATCCTTTATCAAAAGTATTGGGCATAACAAGCCCTGCCAACCGTTGACTGGCATCTCAATAGACTCTATCGAGGAACCCAACCCGGTTTGGCTTCAATTGAGCGATTTCAGCAATCCAAGCGGCGGGTCCCTCCTTTCCAAACTTGCTCGCTTTGCTGGTTTTAGGCTCTGAAATCGGGCTGCCAATGGAAGATTTTTTTGATCTAGATGAGCCAAACCAGCGTTTTGTCTATAGGTTCCTTGACTTTCATTTCAATCTTAAGAAAGTAGCGAAGGGGGAAAGCCACCAAAGAAGCCTATGAGATGGATCCGGGCTAGCCGAGTTGTCGGGTTCTCAGGGATTGGCTTTCAGGCTTGACCACTTGATTGGAGGAGTGAACCTGCGACTCAATCCTTGATTCCAGTAGACTTGCTTGAAGGCGCTTCTGATTCTTGATCTTTTCTTTCTTTCAATGGCAAGGTTGACTAATCTGAAATCGAAGTTTGAGATGCTTGACAGTGACGATTTTGCTAAAGGAAAATAGAAAGAGAAGGATCGGATGCTCCTAGAATCAGAATCAGACTCAGCTGAACCCCAAGATCTGGAACTAGATCCCATGTCATGTCACTCCACCAATAAAGTAGAAGATTCATGCATGACCTTGAACTTCACTCCTCTGACAGGCAATCCCGCTCACTCCTATCTTTGAGTCAATCCCTCCAGCTTGCAAGGTTCAAAGGTAGCTATGGAATTTCTCCTATTAAACGTGCCAATCTCAGATCTACGAATACCGGGTTTTTCTTTGCAAGAATACGCTCTTTAGCTTGGCTCTTTGAAGGACGTTAATCAGAAGGTGCATCGAAAGCCCTGAGAGAAGGAATTGAATCAATAGTCAATTGGGCATGCCCAGAAGAAACTGCTGATGGTGAAGTCAGTGAAGAAGATTCATCCTATGATAAGCATCGAATGGGATTTCTGGTTTGTTGGTTGATTGGTCTTTTCAAGTCTATGGTCCAGAGTCAACGGTCATCATCGAGGATTCAAAGGTCGATCAATCAGTCAAGGTAGAAAGGTCGAGAACTATCAAAGGCCTCTAAACGTGCATAAATCGGCATCTAAACGCCTTCGATGGAGAATTGCAGAAAAAACCCATTTTATCCGCCAAAACCCCATGTTCACCCCACTGACAAGACGAAGACCCCTCTCCTGCACGAGTTGGATTAAGAAAGTGGGACCACGCTCAACCGCCTGACTCATAAAAGGGGCCTTCTTTTCTCGAAACCGATCAACGATCGATGACGAAGAACACTTCTATATGAATCTACGTAATTTGATCGAACCTTCAGATCTCGTCTCTTTCTTCGTAACTTGAGATTGAACTCGGCGGAGTGACTATCGATTGAAGCGAAAAAGGCCGACTTTCCTCCACTTTGATCGTTTTGATCCTCTTCGACAAGCTTGTTAAGCACGAGCTTTGAAGCAGAATTGTTCTTTCGCTTGACGTTTCGCCGAGCGTTCAATCCTGACTAAGCTGAACCCAAAGAATGATTATCAAACTGCGGGCATCGCTCATTAGTTGAATCTGGTGAGGGAAAACCAACTTCGAAAAGGTGGTTCTAAGAATTGAATTCCACAAGTTCAAACCACAGAGGACTACGTTCCTAGTTAGAAAGTCGGGGTTCGGGCTTCCCGTAGTGAGTTCATCGATCGTCAATCTCAAGTCTGTAAGCGCCTTTTCCTGAGTCTTTGTGCCTGGTTAATAAAAGAGCTCGTACCTTCTAGCTCCTCCTAGTTCGACAAGTGAGTCTGCTCGTCCCGCCTTCCCGATTGGATTTCCTAGAAGGTTTTCAATCAATTGAGCTTGGTTCTGCTGCATCCCAAAGGCGTCTTCGGTTTGTTAGGATTGGAATACCATCTCTGCCCACCTTCCTGTACTGACAGGTGAGATAAAGGGTCACCCCCCGGATCTCTCTTACTTAAGGTTAGGGTACGAGGTTATTTTACTGAAATCGAACCCAAGCCCCATCCCTTTGCCCGTTCTTCCAGCCCAATAAGTGGCTTTTCCTGAGTGAGCTCCATTCCCAAGTAATGGGCTAGGTGTCATATGTCTAACTCTTCTGTTGAAATTGGTTAGTAATCGGTCTTGAACTACCCAAAGTAATGGGCGTCAGTCCGGCCTTTCCGAATCCTTCCTTTCTTCAAGGAAAAAAGGGGAAGGTTCGGTGTGCTTTTAGCTCTTTCAGGCAAGTAGTCCTTCTCCTGGCATTTTGCTTACCTAGATAAGGAAAAAGACTTCAAACAAGTAGCTCGTGGAACATCTCCCACTTGCCCTGCTTTTCTCAATCTTCTATCTCGGACTACGTCATGATCGGGCAGCCACGCAATGTATTTAACTACTAGCGGTAGGAAGAGAGGTTCAGCTCAACATGTCCACAGGTTGATCCCTTGTTTAGACCTCAACCTGATATTTTGATTTGATAAGCACTGGAAGAGATCTAAAAGCAAACATTCCATTGATTGAGCACCCATTCCTGTCTTTGATGATGATCCAACCTTCTCAATGCATGGGATTTCCTTGGGGATAGAAAGATTCACATAATAAGTAGTGAGACCTTAATGGCCTAGTACGACCAGACAGAAAGAGAATCCTAGTCTTCTGGAAGGGATTGTTTTCCTCCTTTTCATCTTTGTCTCACTGGAATGCTAGCTCGACTCTGTCTCACTTCTTTCCGACTTGGGCTACCGGTGACCGGCTCGGAGCCAAGAACATAAAGATATCAAGGCTCAAGGAGCACCGAAGGGAACTTCCGGTAAAGACAGAAAGTCTGAGAGTGTTCATATAGTGATCCGTCGGATAGTGTTATAGGTCCCCGGCGTGATCGAAAAAAAGATCTCGGTTTGATCCGGTTTGTTTCCCCTGCTTGAGAATCAGCTGTTCGCATTGCTCTTGCGCTAGAGCCTGCCGGGAGAGAAGAGGTTTTTGTGGCCAATCTCCAGCTTCTATCTTTGCTGCTAAATTCTCATCTTCATCTTTCACGGGAGAGAGGGTGGAGTGAGAATAGGGCGGTGTGGAACATCTCTCGACTAAGCAGTTTCGGCGGGGAGCTCAGTCCTGTCTTTTAAGTCTATTCGGAAAGCCTAAAGAGGTTAATTCAATGCAAGGGACAGAACTAAAAGCAGAGTTGGAACGTGGCAATGCGGTATGAGAACACCCGGTGTTCCGACACCAGAAGATGCGCTGCTAAGAAAAGAACCGGAGCAACCACAGGAAGGAAGCCTAATGGTATAATTTTACAGACCATGCTTGGGGACCGGTCAGTTTCAGTTGTACTTGGACTTTCTTTTCATTCCTCATACCGGAGGAGAAGCCGATTATCCGAGCAGGACGGATTCCTTTACTGTTGATGGAGAATCAGTATTGGCAATTTTTTCTTTGATCCATTCCCTTGCGCTTGAACTAAGGGACAGGTGGGATTGATGTCACTAGGCTTAATGGAATTGGTGGAAAAGGCTATAACGAATCGAGTCAGCCCTAAAAGTAGCTATCAGCTAAATGCTAACTCCTACCCGGGACTCTACTGACATGGAGAATGGGATTAGATACCTCGGTAGTCCACGCCGTAAAGCGAGATTGGAAAGCCTGGGATCAAAGATCGATTCTATTCCCAACTTCCTTAAGTAAAAAGCTCGGTTAGGTAAGCTCACGGTTAGACTTCGATTCGACAACTCGCTCAGTTAGGACAGATAGAGTACCCCTCTTCCTTTTGAATAAAATAGAAAAGCACTTTCTTGAATAACCAAGGTAGGCCCTACAGGGTTAGAGGAGCAGCGGGAATCATATTTCATTTAGCTTAAAGAAGACGATTCGCCGAGTTTGATGCAATGAAGTTTACGATTCTGTTAGTGAGAAGCTCAGTTCCGCTTTAAGCCCGACAAGCGGGCAAGAGAACTAGGGTTGGTGCATGGCTTCAACGATTTATCGGTAAAGTAGTAGCATTGGTTCACGCCCACTGCCAATCAATCTATCAATCAATCCGCAGGAATCAAGGTATGCGGTCAAGACCGGTCTTTTCGTATGATTAGATCATAGCTAGCGATCGTCCAATACACATGTGTTAAACCTATAGACAGTAGCTATTGTTTTGTTTGTCCGATATGCATGTGTTAAGCAGATGAATCTTCTTATTGCTTAGCTACAGCGTAAGAGCTTAAGCCTGTTCTTACCAGTAATCTCAAAGCCGGGTTGATAGAATTCAGTGCCAAGGAAAAGACTGATGCTTTTTTTAAAAAAAGGCAATCATTCAAGAATGAGGAAGAGAGAGAGAGAGGCTTTTAAAAGAGATACGGGGCGAGAGCGACTGTATTTGACATGTGTTCCGTTGCGTGCCGTGTCTGAAGTAGCACTAATAAAGACTGAAAAATGATATGAAAGGGAGAGCGCTATTTTATTTTAATTAAATTAATGGTAAGTTCCGTAAATAGTACAGTACTTTTCTTTTAGTCATAGCTGTAGTAGCTGTATCTTGCTTTCCCTCTGGTAGGTCAGTCATTCTCTTGTTCCTTCCCTTTCTATGGTCCGTAAGTATCTTCTGCCTTCTCCGCGGTAAGTCAATCATTGATTCCCTCCTTCTGGTCGGTTACTCTTTCTTGCCTTACATGAGTACCAGTGTTTGAGGTAGCGGTAGCGAAGGGATTGCCTTGGGGGCAAGCCCGAGCGAGAGCTCCCAAGCCGAGTCCGTGCTGTTTCAGTAGTGTTGGTAAATATCCTTTCTGCCTTCTTTCTCTATGGTCGGTCAGTTTTTCCTTCCTGCCCTTCGGTAAGTAAGCCCAAACGATTGAAATTACAACGAGGAAGTATGTTGAGATCCAGCAGATGGGTCCTTTTTTATGCCGGAAGAGAAGGAATATGATTTCTCTTTCTAGACGGTGTTGAATAACAGACATTTTCTGTGACCTTTGTGATGTGACCGTATCTCTATCTCTATGTATGCTTCCCATTTCCTGGGGCCTCTGCGATGTGACTCTATCTCTATGTATGCAGGCTATTCACTTTCGGGGTCTAGTGGGCAGCAGGATACTACTAGCTAGGGAGATAAAGGGTGGGTTGGCAGTTCTTTGTCTACCAACAGAAAGTTGGGAAAAATGCTTTTGGAAGAATGTTGTTGTGGATACTTTATTTCTTTTTTCTCTCTCTTATGTGTTGAGAACTGAATTAAAGAGAAAAAAAATCGATTTTTTGACCTACCTACTTCTAAGTGGAGTTGGGTTTTACGATGGCCGGTCCGCTGGCTCCGTTACTAGGTACCGAACCGCTTGCTCCGCTGCTTTCTCCGTTGGTTCTAGATCATCATCATAAATAGAACTGGTAAAGCTACAGCTGCTCCTGCTACTAGATCGACTTGAGCAACGGATGCTGGCTCTAGGAACGGATGGAAAGCCACAATAGTTCCAATCGGTGGATGAAGAATTCATTGTCAAACCATAGCCTCCGGATCTAGATCGACGTTGCCTGCCTGGGTTGAACCATAAATAGAAATCATTGAAGAACCTATTCCGGAGTCACCGATAGAATATCCAGGGCCTATGGATCCAAAGCCTATTCCTAATCCAGGTCCGTGACCGGCCTATTCCTTTTCCGTTTACAGACCAAAATGAAGAGGCTTGGGTTTGAAAACCAGTAGCATAGGTGGAGGCATAGCCCATTCCAGTACCATATCTGGATCCGGAACCATGAATAGATAGGGCAGCATATGCGGGGGCTTCTCTGGAAGAAGATCTCATAGGGGATCCCGAGGTTGAAGATGAAGATCCATACGCATGTACGAATGAAGGTACAGATCGACGATCCAATTGATCCGGGACCCGGGGCATAGCAATAAGAGGCGTAGAGCATAGTATGTTGGAAGGTCCTTCTAAAAGGAAAGACCAACCAAAGGCCTGTCATGGTCTCCCCAAGTGTCACGGGGGTTGAGCCTATTCTATGAGTACCCCGGGAGGGAGGTCAACATATGGATTACTCTTTTCGTACATCGACCCAGCGAAGAAAACGGAAGTGCGCGCTAGCGCACTCCGGCTTTCGTCTCAGCCTTCGTTTGCTGGGATGAGAATGACTGAATCCGTCTGCCCTTTTCTTCGTACGCAAGTAAGCAACTGGTCTTAGATTGTATCGAGCTACAGGCCTTTCTCATAAGATGTTGTAAGCTACGGGCCATCAAATCTCCAACGAAGCAACAGCAACAGTCCCCCTTTGAAGCAAATGCCTGTGAGAAGCTAATGCCTTAGAAGCTACAGGACATAGAAGCAGGCCAACAAGTGGATTGAATCTTTTCCAGTCCCTTCGAAACAAAGGATTTGAATCCGGACAGATGAGTTGAATAATACAGGGACAGATAAGCTAGCCGGGGTTCCCCTTTTCTATCTCCCAACCTAAGGGCTTTATTCAGAGGTGGGTCTTTCAACCGGGTGCACTACAAGGCAATCGTACGTCAGGGATCAAATGGGGGATTTCGTTTAGAGCTCTTTATGGTTAAAGAAGTCTTATTTTTTGAACACGAACCCACTCTTCCTTTTCCAGCGTCTGTTTTCTCGATTCAATTCTTTCCTGGATTCCTTGAGTGAGGAATGCGCTGCTCGGCTCGGGTGCCGAGGGTTAAGTAGTGAATCCTGTGCTGCCTTCTTCTTCTAGAATTAAGATGTTGCTATCATTTTATCTACGTTCCTGTTTTAGTTCCGTTGTGGAATTCTGGGATATATCACGAATGTAAGGTGATTCAGTCTTTTTTTTTTCTTTGTTTGTCGCTGAGAGTGAAGTTCAAGCTTTCCCTTCCCCGGCACACAAACAATATCTGACTTTCTCTATTGTTACTTTTTTAAAATGAGAAAATCCTTCACTTTCTTTTGAGTAGTGAGAGCCCTTTGCCCAATGCCCTTTAATCAGGGACCAATACTACCTATATTTAGCGCCTCTAGCAGCATTTAAGAAGAAAGCCCTTTGCTCAAGTCAAGGAAAAAAAGTCATCTAACAACGCTCCTGCAACACCAGGAACCACAGCTTGAAGAAGAACAGATAGCTTGGCTCTTTAAGTTAAGCGAGAAGGGGAAGACAAAGTCTATTAATAAAGAATATCTGCTCGCTGCTGTCCCGATTGCCTTTGTTTCTGGTAATTCCAATCTGTGGCGCTACGGTTTGTTGTTTTATAGAATACCCTCCGCTGCTGCTCTTAGCCGGTTTCTAAGCGGAACTGGGGACAGATTTTGGCTCAGCTTCAACCTCGTTAGAGGGGCGGTAGGCGGCTTCCTTGCGTTGTAGCTAATAGAAGAGATAGACGCTCTGCAGTAGTGCCGATCCTCTTGGGGCTGTTGAAGCAGTTCTGGATGTTGGAGCAGTTGTAGTTGCCGCTGTTGGCATAGAGACTCTGACTGTGATCGAATAAGTTCCTGATCGCACTGGATTGATTGAATGGCAATCGGTGAAAGGCGAAATCCATTTTTAATGAATCTACTTATCCCGCAAGGTGGGGGTCGACTCGGTGTTGAACACCCTTCTTGATCAATGACCTTTTTTGGGCGAAATCGTTCTTTATTTAATGAATATTGCCTTCGGTTGCCATCCAGGCCCCTGTTTGTTGCTTGTGCTTTGGGTCGGTGCCCGCTTCTAGAATATCCTCTTATTGAAGCAGGTAAGAATGGATCCTCCGTAGTTCCAGTCAGTGGCCTGATACGGGTATCTGTCTCGGTGCCTTTGATTGGTTTGCATCTTGCGAAGACATCACCTAGATTATCATACCATACATAAAGTAAAATCGAAAGACAAGAGGGTCGAACCCAAGTACAGTAGTGCTCTAGGTAGCTCTCATACCAACAGCATAGGATCTACTTTAACAACAACTTTGCTCAAAACCCAAAAGGGATTCTCCCATAGGATTCTAAACAAGAACCTCAACTAAAAAGGCAGAAAGACTATTCGCATCCTCAATTCAGGAGTTTGGCAGCTCATTTATTTTAGATGATACTCATCGGCTTATTCTAGACTCCTCAAATAACAGAGCGTAAGTAGGAACTAAAAAGTTGAAACTCCTAGCCATACAGATTGGATTGGGATTGAAAGTCTTTCACCCCTAACATCGGGGGAATGGAATCAGTTCCTTTAACAAACGCAACCTAATTAATGGTTGAACCCATCATGAGCTATCAAAGGCCAATAAAGCCGTGATAAAAGGACTGTAAGCAAAGAAATGAATCAACACAACCTCCAAAGGGCCCTAGCGCCTTCTTCGTTTTCACTGATTGCGACTTCTGCTTAGACCTTCGCCCCTTCGGTTCGAACTCTTGATACTAAACTAATGCTTTTGAGGGCGTAACTCCTTTAATAATAAGGAAACTTATGTGCAAACCCCAAGCATTGTCACTATGGGCCTTCCTGCCTAAATCAAATCTCTTCTCTTCGCGAACGTAGCTAATCGACAGTATCGGCTTTCTCGCCTGCTGCTTTTAGAGACTATCCTCCTCTTCCCGCTTCTAGGTTCAGCTTCCTTATAGCTCTTAGTGCTGCTTATGGAGTTGAAGCTGCTAATTCTTGGGCAGGCATAGGACTCTCCTTTAATAGGATATGTTACGAGTTCCTACTTCCTTTCCTATTGAAGCAAAAAATACGGGGGTTTCATGATCAACCTTTTGTTGTAGCGCCACGGATTGACATTCATTCATTCACCGGCTTGCCCGTAGCTACACAGGCGGCTGGCTGGTCGTAGAACATTTGATTTAATATGGAAGGTCCGAAACCGACCACAACGGATACCAATTCCCCTTAACCAAGGAAAGACGCAAAACCGATAGCATAACGGGATGTTCAGGGAAAATCGATGGGATTCTCGGGCGTACCTTACTCTAGTCCTTTCTTATCTTAGGTCAGGAATAGGAGGATCGCTCACGACACTTACAAAAGGAAAGATAGCACACCCTAACTAACACAAGAAAAATAACAACAATAATGGCCCAGCAACAGCTAGATCTTAAAGCAGGACGAAACCAAACTATACCGCGGCAGAAAGCCATATTCTTCAGTTCTATGTAGCCAAAAGAGAAGACACAGCAAGAACCTTTGCACATTACCTTCAACAGAGGAAAGACTGCTCTTAACTCAATTATGATTCTTCCTCATCTTAGCACACTTACAGCAGAAAAGAAAGCATCGGTTCACCCGAAATGAACCCCAGGTTATAGATGTCCGGCACTTCTTCTAAGACTCTTAACGACAGAGTACTTAACAATAGGGTCCAGACAGAGACAACAAAGAGCAAGCATCTGATCGAAGGGCCAAGTCACTCAAAGGAAATAAAGTAGGGGGAAAGCAACCTCTTCTACTGTATATATACACCAACCCAATCTCAATCCAACTTATGGAGAGGCAAAAAGGGAAGCCTACGGAGCCGTAACTAGGTCCAGTCCAACAGCGCCCATTCAGGCGGATACCTTAATAAGGATGCTCGATAAGGAAGGTCGACGAAAGCACGGATTCCCACTACTAATCCATTCAACAATGAGTGTCCCTAGCTCCAGCTACAGGCGGATAAAGCCGCGAGCAAAAGCCATTGAGCAAGGATATTCTATTGTTGATGGACTTACCCGAGAGGCGTATCGTTACCCATAGCCCATGGATCACTCACTACAACAAAGAGCGCTAAACCACCCTCTTCTTCGGAAAGCCGTGGTTCGAGTCAATCAAGAATCCTGCTTTCGATCTAGTAGCTGTTGCTGGTCCGTGTCTTGGAGCAGTTGGAGCTAGTTGCTTCTTTACTTTATGGTTCTTTCATGGAAGTCCCATCTGTGTGGAGCCAGACACCTTCCAGCCAACAATCAATGGGTTCGGTTGGGCTTGTCTGAGGAAGCCCTTTTCTGAGGCTCGTTAGTTCTGAGGTTGATTGAACATTGACTGCGAACTGATTGTTAGCATGACTCCTGCCCTTAGTTAAGGAAGCTGCTGATATGGGCTAGTGCGTTACCCTATAAACCCTGGAGTAGACTTGGGTAGACTTCGGAGAAGATTCTGTTTTGATTGTTGTAGTTTTCACTCGGTATAGCCCTTTTCCCTTGAGAAAAGGAGTTTGCTATAGGGGTATAGAAGAGCTCCTCAATAGAGCGTCACTGTAACGGAAACTTCACATTAACTAATTTGTCAATTAACGGGAATGAATGAATTCAGTGAGTGTCCCCTTTGGCAATGGGTGGTCCCTCGCGCCTAATCAGTCTATAATATCGAATGAGCCAACTTAACTTAAAGAGTAGCTGTTTCGCGTTTATTGGCTGAATGCCCGTTTTCTCGCTCATGATGTAGATAACCATTAGGGTTGGTATGTTGGTAGACTGATGAAGGAATTCTATTAGGTAGTCTAAGAGTAATAGTGAGTGACCCGATGTCTTATCCTTTTGGACTTCCAGCAGGCATAAGAACAAGGATTATCACTTTTGTCCACGCCCATTCCACTGGCACATGTCACTGATGCTGATACCATTACCATACCCCCAGACACCTAAAACAAGAGGGAACTATCAACAATGAGCTAGTAAGATCTTTAGAACCACATACTGGGCATAAAAAGAGAAAGGATATATAAGAAAGAAAAGAACTCAGGTAGCTCTCTTAGATCAATAAACCCCTTGTTTTTAGTTTCAATAGCAGAAGAAGGAGCTCAAGCTCAATTCCAGACTTCCACGCTTTCTTGACCAATAAGACCGGGCGACAAGAGCTCTTACTCCCCTTTTCAAATAGCCTAGTCGTGCAAAGATCCAAACAGCCTATTCTGATTTCGGTGCGAAAACGGCTTCTTCTCGACGCAGGGGATTCGTTCAAAAGATTCTATTCTGTCACACGGAAAGATAAAAAAAGCTCTTTCTGATTGCCTTAGCCTTCGCCGAGAAAGAAGATTCAATAGAAAAGGTTTGCGAACCGAGCAAAGCTGAACGGAAAGAATGACGTGACGTAAGAAAGCTGTGCTAACTCCGGCATAAAGCCGAGTGAGAAGTGAAATGAAATCAACATCGGATCACGAACTCAACTCATTCAGCTATAAGAGCTAGTTTCTTTAGGCAAGGACAAAAACAGAGCTACAAACGGAACAGCTCCAAGCAAAGAGATATTATCTTAAAGCTGGCACGGTCCTAGCTACACTGATTGGTAGTTCTCTTTCTATTCTAAGATTCGATTTCTTTTAAGAGAAGCAAATCCTTCTATCACGGGACAGGTTCACTCCAATGGCAATAAGCTAATAGATTTAGCCTGGAACTATTAAACCTTACCCGATGACATTACCTCCTCCTCCTCTGAAAGCCATCCTTTTTTAGCCAGTAGTTTACCTGCCAGCTTTCGGATCTATCTTTGAATCTCCATCGAATATTCTATATCGGATCTCAGGTCGACACTTGCGTCCCCTTTCTTTATAGCTTTCTTTCCGAAAACGGAACTCTTCCTGGCTCAAAAAGGGGGACTAATTTGCTGACTCGAAAAAGGATTGAGCAGCCTATAAAAAAGAACTTCTACAGCTTTCTTTCTGAATCAAATCCGTTTTATTATTAACCTTTGAAATGAAATTACCGGTAATGCCCCTATCGACCTCATGTCTTTTGCTAGCTTGAGTCCAGAACTTGAATATAACTATAACCGTAGAAGATCCCTACTTCGCGTTAAATAAAGAAATTCAATAGTTGCGATCGATTACGATAGATCGACGACCGGGAAGGGGAGCCGAAGCCGGATCGACTGCTCACTGCTTTTTAAGTCCGTAACTGAAAGAATACTTGCGGGTGAAAGAGGTAATTTATTACTGACTTAGGCTTTCTAGCTAGTGCACTCAGCCAGTGATAAAGAGTAAGAACGGCCGATATATACTCAATATATATTTCTTTACCAGTTTCTCCTATTTTATTGATTTCCTTGCCTTACTACCGAGATAACGTGCCTAAGTAGCATAACAATCAATAAAAGGTTAAGAACGGGCTACTAATCCCGGGCCTACCCTTAGATATGCTTCTATTCGTTTTTACCTAATATCATCAATCGTTAACTTTATAGTCCTGAGCCCCCTCCCTATGTGAAGTGCCTAATTTATTAGTCATAGATCCTATCCCCTTTCCTTTAGTCGAGAATAGGTTTCATACGAGCGAGGTAATGGGCACGAGATAATGGGATGATCTTACATATATCTCTAATGGATCAGCATCTATTCCCTTCCCATCAGAGCCACTTGATCACTGGATTAGACAGATTCTTCCATTTACTTTCCACTCTTCTTGAGGGGCAACCCTTAGCCCTCGAACTCTAAACGAATCTCAAAGAAAAGAAAAGGGAAGTAAACTGAAAGCTTAAAGGGAGCGAAAGCAACTGTCCACGCAGGAGCACAAAGCAACTGTAAACTCTAAGACAAGGAAATTCCAGCCAACAAGTCTATTACCTGCCTTTAGTCTAGACCTTCCAGTTAGTAGGTTAAGTCTCTCCGGAGGCTAGGTTTAATGCTTCAACGGCAAGGAGGCTCCTTCCAATAAAATCTATCTTTGGAAGACTTTAATACTGAAATGAAAGCATATGTCACTTATGAGAATTGCTTTACCCGAAGGGGAACCTGAGTTCAATAAATCTATCTCTTCTGCTCTCAAAAATCTATATCTGCCTTTAGCCACCTAACCCAACTAATAGACTTTAAGCACCTGGCCCAAAGGAGAATAGCTTACACCGAGGGTCACCTATCTTTTAATTGAAATTCAAATAGATAGATATTCGGAATTAACAGATCTTTCCTCACCTGAACATCCATTATCGAAATACAGGCAAATCAAGCTAACACAAAAACCAAATAACAGCATAAAAGCAGGAAAGCAAGAGTCCGAAGGATAAATGCCAGTTATGGCAGCAAGGAAGGAAGCAGGCTCATGGTATGATAATAAAGTGTAGAGAGAGTAGGTCCAACCAGTATCATCGATACAGAGGATTTCTATGTCATGTTCATAAACATAGTCTTTCTTTATTCACTAATATGTATGTCCTATATTTACCATAAGAAATCTAATGAATTGAAATGAAATAATAGGAGATTTTCGTTACGAAGCACGAGAACCGCTAAATAGGTGATCTTAAGTCACATGGGTCTTCGGTAGGAAGATAGACTAAACCAAGACCAAGTTCTGACCTTGGGACCACCTATAGAAGCAAGCAAAGTGGTTCGGTCTTTACCTCTTTTTATGTGGCTGTTACGATGAATTTTATCCGCTGGCGTGATTTAAGGAATTTCCTCAATCACTATGGTTTTTCTTTTATTAGAAATAAATAAGGTAGCTATAGCTAGAATATCGGGTATGCCACCAACGTGCCCTAGCCCTAGAACATGAGTGACGCGACCTACCAGAGAGTGAGGATCAAGTTGTGGACCCATTATAGTATTCTGGGGATGAGGATGAGATGGGAGATGCTCTTTAAGTTGATGATCACCATGTCAATGTTGTGAGGTGTATTTTGTCTACAGCTGTTGACAATGATGAGTGGAAGCGCACAAAGATTTTTCTCACCCACAAACAATGTGGTGAGAGAACTTGCAAATTGGTCATTGACGGGGGAAGCACCATGAATGTGATCTCTAAGTCCGCTCGCTATAGCTAGATTGAACCTTGCCTTGAAAAGCTGGGACTCCCAGGTTGATTTAGTGACCACTTTTTCATGAGGAGTGAGGCCTAGCATCTTTGGTTCTTGTCCAATTTGAGTCGAGAAATCATCCCGCCGTTTACATAATTCGAATCACTTTCTCAGCCCAGTTTAGAAGGGGAACTTTGGTGAGTCGAAAATCTCGAGGTTGACCGTCAGAGGTTAAGTTCAGCCAAAAAGAAGTTCCTTGAAGATAGATTCTTCTTTCTGTCTCACCAGTCAAAGCAGCTAGCTAAGCAAGCCAATAATATCTGTCTTTGTTTTCATTAGCAACCGGGTCAAGGGTTCAGTTGCAATAAACTATGGCACCTAAAAATGTTATTCAACCAGTACGGCTCTTGATCCAATTTCATTTGTGATTGAAGACTCTACTCACGCTCTAAGGGGGTTTCCCAACCTTAATTTCTGCATCAAAAGTGACCTGAAAGAAAGGAGATGAATCCAGCTGGAACAGAAGGGCGCCTTGGATCAGAATGAGGCCTATTCTATTATGTAATAGTGGTGGATGACTCGAGAGAGGTCTCTTTTGAAGAAAACCCATTTGAGTAGAGAAATCCCTACTGGGCTAAACAAAATGAGTATGCATTAAATACGGGCTTAATAAATAACTTAACTAGTAATCAAATGGAGTTCACTCTTCTCTCTTAGTTAATTGGCGGCCTAGCCCGTGGGAAGAGACTTTAGTCATTGAGATCCATATTCAAAGGTCCCACAAAACAAAAGCGCTAGACCCCGGGTCCTTGACTTTAATCAACAAGGCTGCTTTCCCTGCTAACCCTTCTCGGAGATTGCCAGGTGTGAGACGATCCCTTCTCGCCAAGGAAAGAAGTCCAATAGCAGCTGATCGCCGCTTTGAGCGCTTATTCCTTTTGTTCCCAGCTACCTCTGAGAGTGGTCACGAGCTTATTGGAATCAGAGCTTTTTCAAGCATTCCCATAGGTTGAAGGTCTACCGAAGCCAATCCATCTCTGTTAACGAATGCTCCTACTCCTAACGGTTTGCGGGCGAATTCCGTCTATCGCTCTCTGTCCTCCTATTCGAGCAAGGCTAAGGTTTCATTTTCTTGTTGGTTGAGACAGTCCGCTATCATTTAGAGTCCCCAATCTTTGAACTCTAAGGATCAGTCGAGGAAGAAGAGTGAGGTGTGAGCGCGAGGGTGGTCAGGGGTGCTTTCCCTGTGCCCATTGCCCCTACCTTTCCCGTGTATGTAAGGAGCTTCTCTCGGACTTATGGCTGAAGACTCAGCTTCAAACCCGGGAAGGGAAGAGATATCGTCAGTGTTTCGTGAGGGCCCTTTACCTTTACAAGGCAAAATCCCGGTCAAAGGTGAACTTGTCCTGAGGAAAAGGAAATAGGAGAGTATGTTGGTCCTAAGAGCAGTCCCAGCCGTACGCACTCTAATTTACTTTTCACTCTTGACCTCCCCTAAAGAAGCCATACGCATCAAGTGCTGATTTTTCGCTTCACACCTTCTTTGAATGAGAATCCGAGTAAGGTCTAAAGGCATCAGATCGAGGGACTGGTAGAGTTGGGGCACCATTCCCGGAGCGCTTAGTAGTGTAAGGTGCAAGACTTTTTGCTTGAGTTGTTGGCTCACCCGAGGCGAGGACTGAGTTTGCTTTCTTTCTTGCTTTGTCTCTAGGGTATGTGTATGCGGTTGTAGGACATGTTCTTTATTGTTAGAGGCTTCCTTCTCTTATTGTCTTTTATGGTGGGACTGGTTCTTCGTGGAACTTCTCTCTTAGCTTAGAAGTCTTCGATTGCTTCTGAAAGTGGATGTCTTCCCGCCTTGGATACTTTCCATTCTCACTCGATCTTCGTCTGCAGTCGGAGGGCGTGAATGTGTAGTGTATCCGGATCTGGGACCATTCCCTTATTCTCTTAGTCGTAGTACGCCCGATCATTCAGTTGGAGATGAGACTGTTTACTAAGAAAAAAGATAAGAAGGAGTCCTCCATCGGTCATTTCCTTCTGTCGATCGAGTGAATGGGGATTCGGGTCTATAGGCATTTTCGTAGGTTGTTGTTGGCGCATTTCTTTTCCTTTCATCGCCCAATCAATAATCCAATCTGTCAGCGCCTACTCCTTAGAATCCTATCATATCACTCAGGGAATAAGCCCTTGCCTTCCAGTCAAATGGAAAAGCTCATCCTATCATCCTTTTCTTTGAGTCAAAGCCTATCCTATCGGCCCCAATAAATAGAATTATGTCAGGGCCTAATGCTTTTTATTTCCTTTTTGAGAAAATCTAACTGCTCACCCTAGCCTGTCTAAGTCACTCTCCAATACCAGCATTCTGTGCCGAGCTACTAGATGACTTAGAAGATATAAAAGAGATCGGAGTCGTGTCTCCACTAACTGGAGAATAATAATCATGACTTTTTGCACTAAAAGGAAGAAAGGAAGTGTAGACTTCCCAACTAGAAGGTAAAAGACCCAGTTAAGGGGAACCCCGTCAAATAGAATACAGCGTACGCCCAGCAGAAAGAAATGAAAAAATTATCCACCAGAAGCGAAGGCACCCGCAGAGAAGCTTCATGGCCTTCAAGCAATGGGTTTGGCAACAAGATAATAGAATCTCTTCGGAAAGATAGGTAAACTCGACATAAGCTATGTTCAGATCTTGATGTTAAGACCGGTGCAATGGGCGAAGACCTTCAGAGGCAGGGTAAGAGTCTCCCTTTTTTATAGCCCGGGACTACTCAAGCACTTTAACCGATGCGTGGGCTTGACCAATCTCCTCTACGCTTACTTCAAAGCAATCTCTGGAGTTTAGAATTCTTTTGCCAAAGACCCCGGGACCACGAGGGGACATCAACCTGCCATAGAAGATCCTTATTCGTATTAGATAGGTGCTGCGAAGCTTGAGAAAGAGGATACCCCTCCTCTGGGATTTAGCCTACACCCTGATTGACTTACGGCTCTAACCATTCCACCACTCTCTTAAAAGCATTCCCTAAACCCTGCTGATACAGCATGGGAAGCGTCCACTTTCTGACTTTCAGAACCCCAATCACGAGAGGGGCGGTGCACGTGCGTTCTTAGGAGCCTTATTTAGCCAATCCTTTAAATAGGTCTACCTGATCTCCTCTTAACTGAGAACCTGGCATATTCTAGAGAACCGCCAACCCTGCTTGCTGGGAAGGGGGGTTACGCCCTGTCTGTCCCTTACTCTGGCACTGAAGTTAGGAAGCCCCTTTCTCAGCCTCTGAAACTTCACTTGAGTGACGTACCAGCTCTGACGTCCTTTCAGACGGGGCATGATACAATTCAGATAGGGTAATGGTAATCGTATATTCTTTGATGCGTGAAAACTCCTATTCTTTAGCTTTGGAGAAGATGTAGCACTACAATGAGGGTCTCTGACTCCTATTCTTTCCAACAGGAGAATCCGTATTCTACACTTTTTTTAAGAAGGAGATTCCAGTCGTATTCCTAACTCCGAGAAAAGCCGTAATCTACACGGGCAAGGAGAAGCAGCGTACCCCACAGAAAAAGGGGAAGGTACCCAGGTAAACCTTAAAAATCAGCAAACTAGCTGGAAACCTCAACAATGTTTTTAAAGTAAACAGAGTAAACTGGCTATTGAAAGTCATCTAGAACAATTATCCTTGACTTTAAGACTCAATGTAATCGAGCTTTTTCCAGGAAAGAAATTATTGTAGCTGCTTCGGGCAAAAGGGGGTAATCGGAAAAGAGTCTTTCTTTGCCCGTCAATTACCTTTACTAATTAGGACCCTACAAGAATATACCCGGGAAAGCCGACATTCTAGCTTTCACTCTTGTTTACCCCCGTTACATTCGTTTACAGTACAAGTTTATACACTAGTCCCGTTCGTTCTCCCTCCTACATCTCATTCGAGATGGGATGGATCGATATGAACATCATGAGCTGCCCCAAAACCTGTTGGAAAGAGATTAGCTCCAGGCTCCTTAGGTGCACAGCAGTGGTTAGACCAAGATTTGACTTTCTATCTGTTTTTCTCTTCTTTTACCCGAATACCGGATAGGGAGAATCATACCTGCTTTTTCTCCCCAGCTCAGCTAAGAATTGACCAGCCCAGCCTAATTAGTAAGGGGTGTTAGCTTGGGCTTGTGCAAACAGTCAGTCTGTCTTTATGAATCTTTAGAAAATGGTTAAGATCTTCTAATGCTATGCCTAAAAGTAAGCCCAGCATAAGGCTTTCTTTACTGCGCCTTCCTTGCTTGACAGTTTTCTTTCTTCTACAAAAAAAATAGATAGATAGATAATCTTTGAAGGGGTCGTACGATCGATTGCTTTCTTTTTCACTGCCGGGCAGGCATAACTAGTAACTTTACTCTTTCTAAACCCCACCCCCGACCCCTTAGATGAGGCAAAGACCGGAGCTGCTACAATAGCTTTGGCGGGAGCTGGAGGTGATAGATGGACGTGAGAAAGCTCTTTTCTAATTGGTCTGGTATCGTGTGGTATATGGGCGGGAGGAGAATAAGAGTCTCGTCTCATCTTTCAGCTGGAGTTAAGGCTCTTAAGTAAGATTTCTTACTTTAATTGGTAGACAAAGCATAATGCTTGTTACAAGCGAAAGAAAGATTAGCTCGATCTCAGGAGCGGAGATTCCATCTGTCGATGAGCACTTCTCGGGGTAGCATCGCCCAGGTTGAGAAGGAATCGCTTAGGTTTCTTCGGAACAAGAAGAATAGGAATTCTTACTTGACGTAATCTCAATATCAGAAGGAGGGCTATGCTATATATTATTATAGAAGCTGCGTCTCTGAGCTAACCGCTACTATAGTTTTTAGGGATTTGTGCAATGAATTCTTTTCTGCCAGTTTCGAGTGGGAGTCTAAATCAACCCATTTTCAATCAAGCAAGTCTTCTTCACGTGATCGTGCTCTAGACCTATGGGACTAACAACCACGGGGGCTTGCACTCCCTTTATGACCAAGAGCTATTCATAGAGCCGGGTAAAAGTCTTTAGCGAAGAGATCCTTTTCATCACCTTCTTAGCGCTCCGTTGCAGCTACTTCTATCTTCCTTATTTGATTTCGCTGTGGTTCTCATTGAGTAGATCCCGAGCCGAGACAAAACAAAAGTCAAAGGGAACTGAAATCCTTACGTCATTCCAGTATAGTAGGCGAGTACAATGGGAATAAATCCAGTTTATGGCAGTCCAGCTATTTGACTCGGAAACCGCTAGTCAACTCGCTTCGCGCCAGGGTTGCTTGCAAGGAAGAGCAATCATTAATATTCGTGGAAACCTCTTTTTTCTAACGAGAAAAGTACTTACGTAAATCTTACCTTAAATCGATTACAATTTCCGGATATCTAATACGTTATTCTCGGATCTCAGAGACAGATGTAGGTATACTTTGACTTGGAAAAGTCTCTTATGATCAGCTCGACTCACTTGTAGAGTCGTTTTTAACTAGAGGTATGAGTAGTATGTCGCATATCCTATCCCGGTGTGAGCAAAAAGAGTACCTATCGATTTTCACATCATTCCCAGCCTCGTAAGCTCGCCCCTACTGTGATGGTCCCCTTCGGCTAGTTCTTTCACAAGTGACCCTGTCTTCCATCTGCTTCTTCCTCCTAATGGTTTGGTCCCCCTAGCCAAGTGGTTCTGTCTTTCTTCTAGTAGGTACTCTAGAGGTCTTCAGCCCCATGTTCCACAGATGGACAGCCGGGGCAGGACCGGGTTCTATCTCATGATGCTGCTGCTACGTTCATTTGGTCGAGCAAGGTCTTCCCTTGTCTTCTATGTATGGCTGGCTCTTCTTGATCTTGAGGTCATGGGCTAACTCGACCGTAGGGAGAGGGGTTCAAGATGCCCTCGTCTAAGTCTGTCTATTTCTTTCTTTGCTTTAGGAGCTCGTAGGTCTCAAGGGTTGTTTTCCAACTCGACCGGAGGACTCTGTTGAGATGTCAACTGCTAAGGGAACGTCTTCCGGATCGATCGAAGAGGGAGGTGAAAAGAAGAAGTTGAGTATATCATAGCTGACCGCAGGTTGGATAATCTCCGCTTGCCCTGTTGAAACCTCACCCTATGTCAGCAGTGAAGTCTTGCTCGTCGAATACGTAGAAATGAAACTGTGTAGATAGAGGTGAAGGTTACAAAATGAACAACTTATCAATCCTCGTAGTCGAACCTTGTTTTTGTGGAATATGTACCCCGGCCCTGTATCATGAACACATGAAGGGTACGGCATCGGGTCAAATAGGATGAATTCTCCAAACACTAAAATCCTCGTTGGACGGGAAGGCGAAAGCCTATCTATAACTAGGGACCGCCAACCCAGACTTTGATCAACAATAGGCCAACTGCTGATTCTGGTAGTGAAAAGAAAGCCCATACCTAACTCGCTATGCTTACAGCTTGGCACGGTCCCGTGCTATGCTATTTGATCGAGATTCGAAATACCCTTCCTCGCCGCCACCTTCCTTCTGAGCCAGCCCGATTGGAATCTTGTACACTTTCGTTATCTTTCTTTTATTGATCCAGCCTATACCTATTTCCTCTTGCTTCGTGCGGCCGGGCCTGTACCTCATAGAACAGAAATCCAGTTTAGGAAGCTAGCGCCAACTTCCCTTTAGGGCGCGACCTTTAATCAAATACAGCCTTTGGGCAGACTAGTTGGCAGCAGTCCTTGCCTTGCTTATTCCTTCGACCTGAAGTTGGCAACCAATTGGTGGCTAATCCCCTCCGTTATGAGTGAATCCCTACGGCTTCTTCTCAAGCCGAATCTGAAGCAGCATAAAACAATAATGGGCCAAAAAGGAAGATTCCATTCCATTGGAGGTTATGAAGTCAAGTTTGGTTTTTAGAATGCCGTAATAAAAAAAGTACTTTTTTTAAGCATATCAGACAGACAGTTTGATTTTTAGAATCCGCTAAACAGCACTTGTCTCATTTTATCGGCATAGGACACAGAAAGTTCCATTTCCTTCTCTCTCTTTTGAATCCCAGGGATTGCCTCAGGGAAGAGGCCAGTCCCTGAAAAAGCCATCTCAATTGGTATCATTCAAATGCGAATATAGGCCTGATTTAAGCATAAAAGTGAAATAATACAAGGCTTTTGTCCGTTGGTTGTAAATATTAGGCATCTTCCCTGTCTCCTACGCTACGCTCTCAACTGGATCAATCGCTTTGTCCTGATCGTAGACCGGGTGAAACTCTTCGCTTCAAGGTTCACCTTACACGTGCTTTGGACGCCTATACTATACCCCCAAAAGCCCTTTTCAAGGAATCGCTCTCGTGCCCCTATGACTGCGGCAACATAAGAATCTGGCTCTTGCTTACCTTCACCTTGGAGGATTGGATGGTGGATTCGATTGATTCAGTATAATTGGATAGGGAGCGGGGCGACCTTCAAGATATAGATCTAGTTGGAGCTCGATCTTCTATTCCTTCTTTTTTTTCGAGATTAGCTTGGTCTTCCGTCTTGTACACTTTTTTACAAGATCCATTCTTTCATGCATTGTAATCCTGTAAAAAAAGAAGCGCCTATTGCTGATGACGGTTGTTCCTAACATAACAACCAGGAGACAGACTTAATAGCTAACGGCCGTATGCCATCTATCCATCCATGCTGAATTGAGACTGAGGGCTTGGATCGAGGTCCTGAAAAGCGTGAAACGCAGTAAGGACATTGATGAAGTATAAGCCCTGGCGAAAGACGAAGGCGGTAAGCGAGCTACACCGGTCCTCCGGAGGGGAAGTCGAAACCCGTGTTCAAGTCAAGTAAAGGATATACTGATTCATTAATGAATTTTGACAGGCAAAATGCCGCTGACAATGTGTTGAATTGGCAGGTTACCTGATGAAGAAGCTGGGAAGGTACCAGCTGCCTGCGTGGTGTTAAACCAAAATGCTAAAGAGAGCGAAGGGGAAATCATGAACTACGTTTCATGTAATGTAGTACACTCGCTGAGAGTTAGAGTACTGCAGTGGACACAATTCAAAAATCACCTTAAGGAAAGGGAAGGGCTTATATAAAATAAAGAGAAATTCAAAACAAGTTACATGCTCGTGACCCACAACAACTAATAGGGCCAACATTTTAGTTTAGAACTACTCTTGTGATTTTTGCAACTACATACTTTCCTGGAATAAGAAAGCCTGAAGGTGACTTAACTACTTTAAGTTAATTTCTTCTAGTCTCCCAGGCGACCGAGTGCTCCATGAACAATAACAATGAGCGCTTGCTGCTCCTTCCGCAGCGCTTGCTGCCTCTCCTCCAAACCCTCTATGCGCTCTCTGGTAGCGCGAATGCGCGCTTCTTTCCTTGCTGGATCCATTGTTCTAACACTTCTCAAAAGGAAGTTTAGCACTCTACGGTGCTCTTGAATTTCATTTTGCAGTTGCCCCATTTCCGCATCAATTGCAGAAAGCCTGTTGGAAGTTGCAAGATCCATAGCTATGCTATTACGAGATTTCTTTGATTTTCATTTGATGAAGAAGACACTTATTGAGCCTCCATTTATAGAGTGGTAGAGGAATCCCGCCATGCGGCACGAATTGGATGATAGGCACAATTCTTACTAGTTCTCCGCACTACTTTTCTGTGAGTGAAGACTATCATGCCTGTTTCATGAGCAAACTAACTACCTTGTGAAGCAAATACACCCTCAGAATCACATCACACTGCCTGTGTGAACAACCTAACTCACTTTGCATAACCAGCTTCAACAGTTACGCCTAATCCATCACTGTTAGGATAAGCGAAATCGAAGAGGTTAGTTATAAGGTAAGGATAGCATGATTAACTAGTTGCGGGTCTTTTGGATCATGGGCCACAGCTACTTGGGTAGAGACCGCTGAACATCATTTGGGCAGGCCTAAGCCCATATAGCCTCAGATTCTGGGTAGCCCCATAGAAAACTAGTATACAAGTAGGCCACATCGCTGTAAGCATCAGCCCCAGGCAATCTTTCTGGTGTGGGTAGTGGTTCATTGGAAGCTTCTTTCTCTATCTACGTCATTTCATTCAATGGAGAGGGGGAATAGATATAGATAAGGGGCACCGCTTCTCATGCGAAAAGGGTGGAGCCACTTTACTTGAGCCTGATTCATTTTCATCTTCCTTCGAGATTTCTATTTCTATAAATGGGAAAGTTGGTAGTTTGCCGGGGGAAGAAGCTGCTTTGACTTATATTGGTTTATTCTGGTAGGCGTAAATCGCTGCAGTTGAGACCCCGCAGAAGCGAGAACATAGCGACTGTGAAGCAGAAGGAAGCTGTTTTCGGAGAATCGAGTTTGTATGATGATCTAAATTGCTAGGTGCGAGTAGCTCGAGCCTTTTCTTTCTTTATGGCATCTATCCCAGGCACCTCATATTGCACCAGCTCTACATAAGAAATACCGAGCCGACTTGGCCGTAGTTTCGTTTCGGAACTCTCTGTCTACATACACATACCATTATGAGTCTGGTTGCGTTATTGAGTGGAGAATACAAAAATGAGTCCTACTGCAGTAACAAGAGCTTCTTCTCTTCATTTGGTGTGCTGTAGAAGTGCAATTCTCCTATGCTATTGTACCGATTGGAGCTGCGAGGAATTTCTTTCTATCTAAAGAGGGGGTCCCTTCTTGTAGTTGTGAATGAAAAGCCGATACTTGAGATGGGTGTTTTTCTTTCTTTTTTCGACTCGCCGGCAGGTGTGCTTTTCTAAGTCCTTCTTATGAGCCGAGGTGAGACGATTCAAATTGATGAAGCAGACCCATCTCCTCGGGAGGCAACTTGAAGACATACCCTGTGAATGCCAAAAAGATGGAAATAAGCAAAGCAAGCCCCTGTCATGAAGGAGAGCCCAGCTTCGAAGGGGATCCGCCCACTTTGCTATTGAAGAACTCTCGGAACCCCTACCTGACGCCCTTGTCGTTTGATATGTCAGCCAACCAGTCCGGACGCGGTCAACAGAGACTCAATGAGACCTAGGATTCAGTACTTTTAGGTGAATAATACGCTGGCATCTAGTTTCTGGTTGGTAGACCAAGGGCCAAGAGGCATAGTCAAGGTCGTGCTCCTGGTCATTCCTATTGATGAGGACACACCCTTGTAGATTTCGCTTCTCGTCTTCGGTGAACTTCTTGATATATATACCAGGTACATCCCAGTTTTTGTTGTCTGAATATAGTGGGAAGGCCTCCATGGGTTGGTCTGGCGGATAGGTTCCATCATTAGTGAGACTCCTCCTCGAGTTCTTTCTTAATGGGATGCTAGATTCAGTATACCAAGGTTGGATTGCTCTAATGCTTGCTGCTCTATTTCCAAGAAAGTAGCGTTGATGCAGTATAGTTTGTTGTCATGGTCAGAAATGAGTCCCCTTCTCATAAACCTGGGCTGGTTATTCCTTGGGAGTTTCAGGTTGTGGGAAGTATACCACCGGGTATAAGAAAGGTAGGAAAAAATTGTATGGATGCGTGGTCATAGACGGGTTATAGCCCTATTCTATTCTCTTTGGCTACGAGCTGGTCCTGTAGCGGTGCTAAACCCAGGTGAATCACCTCTTTTTTCGTTTTCTTTGACTCTGATACGGGTAGCCGACCCTTTCTCACTTGTTGATACGATCCGGAGATAAGACTTTGTTGATGACGCGGTAGCCCGCCTATCTTTCTTCTAAGAAGGGCAGCTAATACATCATATATATATATATCTTATGTAGAGTAAACAGGTTGGTTCTTCTTTAGGGAAGAGAAGAATGGACGGTACCGATTCCAATAGAGAAAGGAGATTTGCTTCCTGTGCCAGAGGTAACAGCAGCGCTTAATGAAATCAAATTGAAAAGAAAGGCAAAGTCGCTTCGACAGGAATTGCCCCGCAGTTCCAACCACCAATCAAGAGCTTTCTCCTCTTTAAAAGAGCTTAGGTGGACCTAGCCTTCGTCAACCGGCGCTGCTTCTGATCCTTAGCTTAGAAAAGGAGAATAGGAACTAGGGACGGCATAAATGGATCTTGAACTCATTCCTTTTTGGATACTGGATACCGGGAATGTAACTAATGAAGAGCATATGCTTTACACATGCAGGTTGATCAGTTCGCCCTTAATTTGAATTTCAAATAAATCAGAAGAGTTGGGATTGAGCTTTCACTAATAGACAGATGGGATACTGAGGAAGAATGACTCTCTTAACTGGCCTTCGGGTTAAGGCTAGACGCACCTCTTCTCAAAGTCCTAACACCGGTAATTCTGCATCCACTTTCCGGTCTTCCTTTGTCTTCCTTGGTTCCACCCTTCAGAAAAGCAAGGAGCTTTCTTTCGATAGTGCTAATGTGGAAATGGAAAGATGTGAAATTCATTCCTCAATCTTTTGTTTTTCCGTATAGCGTACTTTATTTTATCGAAAAGGTTGAGCATTGTTTCATTTAGAGATGTCACATCAATGATTCGGAACTACTGCTTGAGACAAGGCATTCTCACCCCTCACTCAACGTCTCGAAAGAAGAGAGAAGGGGTTTGGTTTGATCCGTCCATTGAAGTTTCAGACTCATTGACTTAGAACTACTATACATGATGTTCTCTTTTGCCAGAAGGCTGAAAATCAAAAGGGGAGCTTCAGCAGACAAATGAAAATGAGAAGATTCAGTCTCTATCCAAGTCGCCGGTTTTGAATTCTTTTTTTTTGTTGAGAGCTTCACCACCCGCTCTAGATCTGGAGGAGGAGCATAGAGAAGATGAAGCCTAATCACGGGAAGAATCAGTCAACTTCTTTTGGCCAAGGCTTTCCCCATAAACAAAGAGAAAAGTAAGGAAAAGCG
>JAVXUL010115149.1:0-17588 GCA_035590515.1 Trichilia minutiflora
AAAGAAAACGGGCAGAAACGCTGGCTGCAGGAAGAACGATCGTGAAAGAAATTGTAAACGATTACAATTATATATTTTTTTTATTGCTACAGTACCCTGCTACAGTACCGCTACAGTGTTTTTTTTTTTGATATTACAATTTTACATTTAGGAATAAGTATTAATTATTAATAATGATTCCTAAGTTATTAATCCCATAAAATACTAATTTGATTAGTGTTTTCTGTTATTAAAATTTTGATTTATTAAAATCGAGTTCTTATGCATAGAATTATTCTATTCAAACAGAAATGGAGTTTAATTATTCAAAATTGAAATTTGATAGAATAGTGATTCGTGTTAAATTTTAATTAATCTAAAATTAATAGAATTCCAGTGAGAGTAATTAAATGCTTCATATCAACACAAGCAATAATAAATAAATTATTAATTTATTATTTTGATAGGATCAATTAGTAATGGAATAAGATTTAAAATGATATTATTTTGAAAATGATATAAGTTTAAATCCTATAACTTGACTAAAATGAGACCTAAAGAAATCTCCCCTTAATATAATATTAGGCGAACCTTCCAGTACGATCACTAGGTTATTGACATTTCTGCTTGGGGTTATCCAATAATTGTCAGGTGAGGGCCCTTACAGGATGTTATGATCTAGTTGACTTGTTTCTTAGTAGGATACGTTAGGCTTCCAATATCTGTCAGGTAAGGGGTCTGATTACTACCTATTTAAGAATGGACATTGGGTCTAGCCTAACTAGATTTAAGCACCAATAACTGTCAGATGAGGTGTAAGAATCTAGAGGTTAATTGATTATACCTTGTAAAGAATTACAAACAGAAATGTGTTTCTGACTTATTAGGCTTATTTGACTAATAACTGTTAGGTGAGGTTTTATAATTTTGATAAGAATATAATCACCCACTAAACTAACAATAATCTGATTACAGTATTATTAAGGAAATGTAAGATTTAATTTAAGTAGTGGGAGTATTGTTTAGTTAAAGTCCAAAACTAAATAATTTGATATTCAATTATACATAATGATGTATTCCTTCTTCTGCATATTCACACATATTTGAACTCATTCAAGTGGTAATAATAAAATTATTTTATAAATACTAATATTTATTTAAGAGATGAATGAATATTATTTATATAATAAATTTTTTTTATGTATATAATCCTCGATATGTATCACTCTCTATTGAAAATGTTTGGGGAGCGTTTGAATACTAGGTGGTATGAGCTGTCTACTACCTTATTTATGATGAGATTGAGTCCAGGAGTTCCCTTGAGTCTCATCTTATAAAGATGATTAACTTGATAGCGCAATAGTTTGCCTGGGTTTTTTTATAAACACTGCTTTACAGAGGGATTTGATCCTACAATCTCTTTCATCCTATTATAACCAGTTTGTTACTAATTTCAACATGAACAAATTGGTATTAACACTCACTGAGTAAGTGAATAAAATCATCTCTATTATAAGAGAATGACTAAAGGCAAGTGACTTACCATTGGTCAATCTAATGATAAGTGTCATAATTGTAAGTACCTTGGACACTGAAAGAGGAGTTGTCCTTTTTACCTTGAAAGCTTGAGAAAATTTGAAGCGTCAGATACGCTTTCTAGTCATGTTATTAAAATAGAATTAAGTGTTAGTTCAAATTCACTTTCATGGATCAAAGATTCAATTGTTACCTCACATAATTGTATGTGCTGTAGAACCTTCACAGTAAGTGGTTATTGGAGAAGGGTATAGTGACTCTGAAGATGACAAATGGCACAATGGTTGTGATCACCTATTTAAAGACTTTTTAAATAGTTTTATCATCTGACCATTGCATTATATTATACAATATAACGTATTTTGATATAGCCAATATAAATATTCTGTTTGTAAATCAATTATGTAAATATGATTACACTTTCTCTTTTAATAAATATAATTGTTGTATTTATTTGAGAGATAGATTGATTGACAAATGGCGTAAATGTGAATGGTTTATATATTTTTAAAATATATGAGATTAACATAACTACTATCATCGGTAAGAAATGATCTAGAAATGAAGTTAATTCGAGATATGTTTGGCATTATAGATTAAGTTGATGGCCTCAAAAAGTTTTGATACTGCATGTTTTAAATAACAAA
This sequence comes from Trichilia minutiflora, assembly GCA_035590515.1. Lineage (NCBI taxonomy): Eukaryota > Viridiplantae > Streptophyta > Magnoliopsida > Sapindales > Meliaceae > Trichilia > Trichilia minutiflora. The sequence continues at coordinate 2,163 of JAVXUL010115149.1, forward strand.
AGATTATTTTGATAATGCCAAAATATATAGAGAAATAATTTATGTATATGATATATATATTGAAAAGACATATATTTCACTTGATCGTTTTTAGAAGGCAAATATGTTTTTTAGGAGTTCAAATTTAAAATCGAAAGCGTCAAGAAAACATGGCTAGACTAAAATGTATTGATACCCTACTTAAAGGTATCGACACGTTTGACTCCAGTGCAGAAATTAAGCCTGAGTTTCAGAACCTTGCCTCAAGTATTTGATACCTTTGAAGATTGCTCAAACGTATTGATACCCTTACTCAACGTATCGATACGTTGGTGAAGAAGAAATTGAAAATTGCACAAGAACATTTCGATACCCTTGGAGTCCATGATAAACGTATCGATACCCTTGAAGTTTACTCAAACATATCGATACCCTTGAAGAGTACATCAACACGTTCGTAATAAACTCATTAAATTTGCATCAAAATGTATCGATACACTCAAGGTAATAAAGCCCAACATATCAATACCCTCAAAATTCAAATTGAAATGTATCGATATACTAAAAAAAAGTATAAGCTTCTGTAACAAATCATAATAATAATGACGACTTAAAAAGCAATTAATACCGTCATTAATGAGAATAAATAAAGTCGTTAGAGGAATTAAAAGTCAAATATAAATTCAGCCATATTTGAAGAATCAAGGGTTCGTTGAATTGCAGTTACATAGAGCATAAAATCTTAAAAACATTCCTTTACAAAAATTAATTCGTCCTCTCAACTTTATTTTCACTTGTATTTATTTTAGTGAGAGAAAACTTGAATTTATTGAATATTTTCTCTTTTGAGATATAAAATTTCTATCCTTATTTACTGAGATACATTCAGGGTTACTCTTCACCCGTTGCAAGAAAGATTGTATTGGGTTTCACTTCACCCGTTCTAAAGGAAGGTGTATTATGGTTGCCCTTTACCATATAAAAAGGAGTTGTATTTGGGTTTCTCTTAACCCGTAAAAGAAAAAGATAGCAATCCTCGGTGTGAGTGGATTCATCATGAAAGAGTGGACATAGACTTATAGTCAAACCACTATAAAAATTGTGTCTAATATCTTTCATCTTTCTGCATTCATTTTCTCTCTCTGCATTTAGTTCACAGAACGTTAAGTCGGTTTCATAATCTTTCACGAACTCATAAAATCAAATTTTAACTTTTAAAATTTCCAATTCATCCCCCTCTTAGAACTTACCATATGGTATCAGAGCTTACCTCATATAATTTAGGATTAAATACCTATGAGGAGTAGATCTTAATGGCATCATCATCCATTCCTTCACTCATAGTAGAAGGTCAGTCCACCAACAGACCTCCATTCTTTAATGGGTCTGATTATGCATATTAGAAGAAGCGTATGCAGATCTTCCTTAGTACACTAGATTTTGACATTCTTACTATCATAGAGGATGGTCACAATCCTCCTATGACCATAGACAAAGTCACTAGAGAGAGGAAGTTGAAACCAAAAGTAGAGTGGACTTCATAAGAGAAATCTCAGTTTCATTTGAATGGCAAAGCCATGAATGTACTGTACTGTGCATTAAATAGGTTTATATATAACCAAGTGTCTGGCTGTGATACAACCAAATCCATTTAGGACATGCTTGAGGTTACCCATGAGGGAATTAGTAGAGTTAGGGACTCGAAAAATAAGCATACTAGTTTATGACTATGAACTCTTAGGATGAAGCCCCATGAGTCTATCAAGGATATGTTTACACGATTTATAGACATTACTAGTGGTTTGAAAGCTCTTGACAGGTCTTACTTGATTATGGACATAGTCAACAAGATATTATGGAGTCTGCCAAAGATATAGGAAGCTAAGGTCACTGCCATCATAGAAGCTCATAACCTCAGCAAGCTCCCACTCGAAGAACTACTTGGGTCGTTGATGACATACGAGTTAAAAATAAGTAAAAGTGAGTATGATGACAGAGAAGGTGGAAAGAAGAATGTGGCTCTCAAGAGTACCAAAAGCGAAGAAGAAGAAGAGAGCATAGAGGCATCTTCAGAGGATGATGAGTTCATATTGATAGTCAAAAAATGAAGAAGATGTTCAGTAGAGATAGAACCAAAAAGAAACACTGGAGAAGAAGAGATTTTTAGAAAGAAGACAAGTCATAATGATTCAAGAAAAATAAGAAAAAAGAGAAGGAGAAAGATAAGGAGATTATTTGCTATGAGTGTAAGAAACCAGGACACACAAGATTGAAATGTCCTATCAGGAACAACAAAAAGGACTGGAAGAAGAAGAAAGCAATGAAGGCCACATGGGATGACTCTTCAGATACGGATAGCTCCTCTGCCTCAGAAGCCGAGCACATAAACTTCTGCCTCATGAAAAAAGGGGATGATGAGGTAAATTCAAAATCTTCCTCTGAATATTATGATACATGTTCTGATGAGGATAAAGAGCTTATGCATGATGAATTGATGGATTTATATGATGAACTGAGATCTAATTTTGAGAAACTTTGTATTAAGTATAAAGAAAACAAAAGGAAGTGTTCTAACTTAATAAAGGAAAATGATGAATTGAAGTTGAAAAATGTTGTATGTAAATGTGATAGTGAGATAAATATTTTGAAACTAAAAAACACAAAATTGAATGATGAAATCACCAAGCTAAAAAGAATTTTAGCAAAGTTCACATTGGGAAGAGATGCTTTAGATAAATTGCTAGGTAGTCAAAGAATGATTTTTGATAGGGCTTGAATAAGCTATAGACTTAATGCAAAACAGAAATCATATTCGAATTATTTTGTCAAAGCATCTGGTTATATAAGTTCATCTACTTCATGTTATTATTGTGGTCGTAGAGGACATCAAATCAGCAAGTGTTCCATTCAAAATAAAATCTACAAGGGTTTAAAATTGATTTGGGTTCCCAAAGGTTAGCATTGATGCTTCTAAGGTCAAAACTAATATCTATGGACCTAAGGTCAAATGGGTGCCAAAGTAAATAATTGATTATCTTGCAAGAGCATAAAGTAAGAAGCTCATTCAAGAAAATCAAATGGTTCATTGATAGTGGCTGCTCAAGGCATATGACTAAAAACAAAGAGTTATTTGTGCATCTCACAAAGAAGAAAGGAAAGGATGTAATCTTTGGAGATAGCAACAGAGGCAAAGTTATTGGCATTACCATCATTGAGGTAAACAAAATTAGAATTTCAGATATTTTCCTAGTATATGTCTTGACATACAATTTGCTAAGTATTTCTCAATTATATGATGTTGGGTATAATGCTATATTTCTTAAATATACATGTGATATTTTTTATGATGATAAGAATAGAATTTTGCATGCTTCTAGGACAGGAGATGTGTATGTCATTGAGCTAGATAATATTGATATTAAATCTTCTGTATGCTTGTAAGTATTGAGTGATGATTCTTAGTTGTAGCATAGAAGGTTAGGGCATTGTAGTATGGACCTCATTAGGAAACTATCAAAGCATGACATGTTAGAGAACCTTTCTAGCCTCAAGTTTGCCAAAGACAAGACATGTGGACCATGTCAAAGAGGTAAACAAGTCAAGAGTTCATTTAAGCCCAAGAATACCATTTCCCCATTCAAACCTCTCGAACTCATTCATATGGACCTCTTCGATCCAAATAGAGCTGCATCACTTAGTGGAAAGTATTATACATATATCATTGTGGATGACTATTCTAGGTTTGCATGACTATTCTTCTTAGAAAATAAGAGTGACACATTTGATACATTTGAAAAGTTTTCTAAGAGGATTTAGAATGAGATTGTTTATCATTTAGTTAAGATTAGAAGTGACCAAGGCGGAGAATTTGTAAACCAAGACTTTGAGTTATTTTATGATAAGAATAGAGTCACACATAATTTCTCTGCACCTAGAACACCACAACAAAATGTGGTAGTTGAGAGAAAGAATAGAACCTTGTAAGAGATGGATAAAACCATGCTCAATAAGTACGAGTTACCTCTATACTTTTGTGCTGAGGCGATAAACACAGTATGTCACATTTTCAATAGAGTTTTGATTAGGAAATTTCTAGAAAAAACTCCATATGAGTTGATCTATCAAAGGAAACCTAAAATCAAATACTTTAGAGTCTTTGGATGCACTTACTACATCCTTAACACCAAAGACAATAGTGGAAAATTTGAGTCTAAGTCAGATGTGGGTATCTTTATGGGCTATTCTTCTAAGAGCAAAGTATATAGAGTGTCTAACAAGAGGACTCAGGTTGTGGAAGAATCTATACATATTACTTTTAATAAGTTGGAACCTGATGTGATAAAAAATTTTGCTAAAGAGAAGATTGATGAGATAGATGTGACAAATAAGATGAAAGATTTGAGAATGAGTGAGAATCCAAATGACAAGTATGAAGAGCATGTAGAGACTCATTCTAAGAAACTTTCAAAGGCTTGGAAATATACATCTCACCATTCTAGAGAGTTGATCATTGGTGATCCCTCTCAAGGAATCAAAACTAGGAAAGCATCAAGAGAGGTTCCTCAAAATCTTAAGGAAATATAAAACCTTGTATTTGTGTCTCACTTAGAGTCAAATAAAATAGATGACACATTAATGGATGAGGATTAGATAATGGCTATGCAAGAGGAACCTAGTTTGGGATTTAGTTCCAAGACCTCATGATTATTCTATCATAGGCACCAAGTGGGTGTTTAGAAACAAACTAGATAAGCATAAAAATATTGTTAGAAATAAAGCTAGGCTTGTTGCTCAAGGTTATAGCCAAGAGGAAGGGATAGACTATGATGAGATATATGCTCCCGTGGCTAGACTGTAAACCATTCAAATTCTTTTAGCCTATGCTTGTTTTAAAAATTTTTAACTTTTTCAAATGGATGTGAAAAGTGCTTTCTTAAATGGTTTTCTAATAAAGAAGTTTATGTTGAGCAACCTCCCGATTTTGAAAATCAGAAATTTTCAAACTATGTTTACAAATTAACTAAAGCTTTCTACGATTTGAAACAAGCTCCTAGAGCTTGGTACGAGAGACTTAGTAAATTTCTACTAGAAAATGATTTTGACAGAGGGAGTGTTGATAAAACACTTTTTATTATAACAAAAGATAATAACATACTCATTGAACAATTGTATGTTGATGACACAATTTTTGGAAGCACAAATGATTCATTTTGTAAAAAATTTTCAAAGTTAATCAGAAATGAGTATGATAGGAGAATTAAATTTCTTTTTTGGATTATAAATTAAACAAACTGTGGATGGAATCTACATCTCCCAATCAAAATATGTTAAACAGCTTTTGAAGAAATTTGAACTTCTAGATGGCAAACACGTGGATACACCTATGAGTTCATCCACCTCTTTGGATAAAGATGAGCAAGGCAAGGGTGTTGGTCCAAAGCTTTATAAAGGCATGATAGGATCATTATTATATCTCACTGTATCTAGGCTAGACATACTATATAGTGTATATGTGTGTGCTTGATTCCAGTCAAACCCTAAAGAATCGCATTTAAGTATTGTGAAAAGAATTTTTTGATACCTTTGCGACGTATAGGGAACAAAAACGTCAAAATGTATTGATACCCTTTAAAAGGTATCGACATGTTTACCCGATTGAACCTCAAAACTATATCGTTTTGAGTTTGGACACAACTTTTGGGATTTAAAATTGTCATAACCCTTCATCTTTTGACGGTTTCTTTAAATTCAAAACTTTTTCTCCATTGTTCTCTCTCTACAAGACCTTTAAAACCGTCATTTTCATCTCTCTCACTCTCAGACGTCTCTTTCATAAATCTGAAACTGTCACTTTCATCTTCTCTTTCTCTCTCTCTCTTTATGGCTTCTCGCATGATGATTCCTATACCCTCTGACAGAATGAAACAAAAAGTCACAAAATCATCCTTCTCTGCCATCCTAAATGAGCCAAACCCTTGGGGATTCACTTCTCAGGAGCAACAGGATAAATTTATGAGTCAGTTTGCTCACAGAATCGTCACTCCAGGCCGAGTAATAGATTTTGAACTTTTGAACAAAATGGATTTTTCATACTTGACCCAAATTACCCGTTTTGGTTGTTGTTGTTTCTGAGTATTAAGGAGGAGTTTTATCTAGAACTTGTTAGACTTTTTTATTCGAATCTTGATACCAAGGATCCAAATACTGGTGAAAATATGGTTAAAAAATTTAAGACTTGGGTACGAAGTGTTGAATTTGTTGTGGATGAATAGTTGTTAATAGAACAATTCAGATTGACTCCAGGAGGAGAGCATTATTTTTCGTCTAATTTTAACCCTCTTGAGGCCCGTAGAATAATCTTCAAAAATCCAAGTCTACAGATTGTAGAGAATAAACCGTCTAAACTTCAGTTGAATGAACGGATTCTACATTTGATAGTTGTCCATATTCTAAATATCCGTTCTAAAAAATTTACAAAGATGTCAGTTAAGGGACATATAGTGGATGGAGCGTATTATGACCCATAATCAATTAAACTTGGCTTACTTGATGATTTCTAGTATCATACAGGGTGCTTCACAAAGATACAATTTGCATTATGAGTATTCGATCTCAAAATTAATCAAGAATATGGCCCTAGAGACATTGGTTAGTGTTGATAGTAAGACTTTACCTACGTCGAGTATGCTGAGTGAGACAACTCTGCAAAAAATACACTATGAGCAGCAAGCTCCTGGTGTATGATTTTTAAAACAGATTGGTGGTCCCTCCCTTTGAGAGGGTGATGATGTTCGGATTAATGATATTCTGAGTGACCTTCCATCAGAATCGGGATTGGAACAACAATAGTAGGAACAACAATAGGATGTGTATAGTCCTCCTCCACGCGAGCCTACTCCTTCTTTTGTTCCTCCACCAATACTGCAGAATAAGCCTCAGGATACAGTAGGTGTTCTACCACCAATTACGGAGACAGCTCCACCAGCACCTCCTCCTTTATAGCCACGAGTTTCAGTTCCTTTGACCCTTCTACCACTGACTTTGGACTACAAAAGTAGCTTGCAGACAACTTCACTTCTCTCCAATTAACCGTCATGACAGCAGTAAACAAATTTGACAATAGGATGAATGAGGCATTTCAATTAATGTACGTTCTAGGAAAGATGGTGGACAAACAATGACAAGATTCCTTGCTTAATTACACTGACTTGCATATGAAGATGGATGAAGTTGAGGAGAGGATTCTTCAGTAGCTTAGTCAACGAGAACTTTTTATAGGATCATTTCCAGGATCCTTTTTGAGCTCTTGACCTCCTCCATCCGGTCGTCAGCCACCACTTCATTTTTGTCCTTTTCATCCAGAGCCACCACCATCTAGCTATCATCCTCCTTTTAAGCCTGGATCATCTTTTCATCTAGCTCCTGTTGACTCATCCAACTCTGATGAGGACAGCGATCCTGAGCTTCCTAATATCAAGCGACGTTTTGACGATGCTCCTATGCATTGATCTTTTTATTTCTGATATTCTGGATGTCTCTTTTTGGATGATTATTATTTTTATGGATATTCATATTTTTTACTGATATTTTTTATTATGATGTTACACATGTTATAACTGATATTCTTTATTAATATTTTGATACTATGTTCATCTCATCCATTATGTTTTTTTTTATAATCTTTCCTTGTTTGATTGTTGACAAAAAGGGGAAGACAACCATGATACATATATTGCTCTTAGTTTGATTATTGGATATATGATATGTGTTTTATCATTATCAAAAAAGATGGAGATTGATGTCCCCAAAATATTTTGATGCTGCATATTTTAAATGACAAAAGATTGTTTTTGATGATGCCAAAATATATAGAGAAATAATTTATGCATATGATATATATATGATTTATTGAGTGATGATTATAAGTTTAAAAAGACATATATTTTACTTGATCATTTTTGAAAGGCAAATATGTATTTTAGGAGTTCAAATTTGGAATCGAAAGCGTCAAGAAAATATAACCAGACTAAATGTATTGATACTCTACTTAAAGGTATTGACCCATTTGACTACAATACAGAAATTAAGCCCGAGTTTTGCAATTCTGCCTCAAGCATTTTGATACCTTTGAAGATTGCTCAAACGTATCAATACCCTTGCTTAATGTATCGATACACGGGGTGACGAAGAAATTGAAAATTATACAGGAACGTTTCAATACCCTTGGAATCCATGATAAACTAATTGATACCCTTGAAGCTTACTCAAATGTATCAATACCCTTGAAGAGCACATTAATATGTTCGTGACGGATTCATCAAATTTGCGTTGAAACATATCCATACACTCAAGACAACAAAGCCCAACGTATTGATACCCTTAAAATTCAAATTGAAACGTATCGATATCTTGAAGAAAAATATGGGCTTCTGCAACAAATCATAATAGTAACAGCTACTTCAGAAGTAATTAATGTCGCCATTAATGAGATCAAATAAAGTCGTTGAAGGAATTAAAAGTCAGATATAAATTTAGCCATATTTAAAGAATCAAGGGTTGGTTAACGTGCAGTTACATAAAGTATAAAATCTGAAAAACATTCCTCTGTAAAAATTAATTCATTCTCTCTGCTTCATTTTCACCTGTATTTATTTTAATGAGAGAAAGCTTGAGTTTATTGAATATTTACTCTTTTGAGAGATAAAATTTCTATCCTTATTTACTAAGATACATGGTTACTCTTCACCAGTTGTAAAAAAGATTGTATTGGGTTTCACTTCACCCGTTCTAAAGGAAGGTGTATTGTGATTGCCTTTTATCATATAAAAAGAAGTTGTATTTGGGTTTCTGTTAACCCGTAAAAACAAAGGGATAGTAATCCTCGGTGTGAGTGGACGTAAACTTATAGTCGAATCACTATAAAAATTATGTCTTACACTTTCATCTTTTTACATTCATTTTCTCTCTCTGCATTTATTTCACATGATGCTAAGTTGATTTCATAATCTTTCACGAACTCATAAACTCAAATTTTAACTTTTAAAATTTTTAATTCACCCCCTTCTTGAAACTTACCGTCTGGGCCTACATAGGTCATATTGAGTAGAAAAAGATTATAAAATTGGGTAGTTATGGCCTTATAGGTTCATTGGATTATGAACCCTACCCGATTTATGAATTTTATCTCCAATAAAAATAATTAAATTGCCCTTTGTTGATCACAGAACAAAGTCAGTGATATTCTTGAATTAATCTATACAGGTGTGTGTAGGCCATTTAGAGAAATGTTTAGAGATAGTTTCTCATACTTCATGACTTTTACTAATGATTTTTCATGGTATAGTTATGTATACTTATTAAAGTACAAATCTAAATTTTTTAAAAAGTTCAAAGAATTCAGAGATGAAGTAGAGAAACAAACAGGAAAGAGTATTAAATGCTACAATCTGATTGCAGTAAAGAATTCTTGAGTATTGAGTTTTTGGATCATCTTAAGGTAAATGGTATAGTTTCTCAGCTTACACCTCTTTATTTATCAAAAAGAAGGAATTATACCCTATTTGATATGGTATGATTTATGAGAAGCATTACTATCTTACATACATATCTTTAAGGATATGCTTTATATACTGTGATGTACATGTTGAATAAAAATTCATCTAAAGTCATTCCTAAAATGCCATATAAGATACAGTTTAGGAAGAAACCTAACTTCTATTATATGAAGCTTTGGGGTTATCCAACTTATATTAAAATGGTTAAGTCTGATAAGCTGGATGTTAAATCTAAAAACGATTGATTTATTGGATATCCTAAAGAGAATTTAGGATACTAGTTTTATTTTAATATTGATCATAGTATTTCGATCAGTAGACATGCACAATTTCTCAAGAATCAGTTCATTGAAGAAGGTGGTGTGGATAGAAAAATCAAACTCTCAGAAGAGTCTAGAGAGTTTGATGATGACCAATCTCATATAGATGAATATGTTGATGTACATAAACTGGTTCACACTGATGAACCTATTCTATTAGAACCTCAACCTTTAGTAGATCAATTTCTTTGTAGCTTCACTAGGATATCACGTCCTCCATAGAGATATTTCTTATTTTTAGATAATGATTTTGAATCATTTATGATAAAAAAATATGAGTGGAGGAAAGATTTTAAAAGCTATAAAGAGATGATATTGGATATCGATTCTAGAACATGGCAGGATACCATAAAATCTGAGATGAACTCCATATATGTCAATTAGGTGTGGTTATTTGTTAATCCATTAGAAAGAATTGTTCCTATAGGTTGTAAATGGGTTTATAAAATAAAGATTGGCAAAGATGAAAAAGTTGAGAATTTTTGCTAGTTTGATGGTAAAAAGTTATATCCAAAAGCATGGTACTAACTATATAGAAACCTTTTTGCCAGTTGCTATGCTTAAGTCCATCCGGATTTTACTTATTGGTGTAACTTATTATAACTATGAGATATGACGGATGGATGTAAAGACACTATTTCTCAATGGTTATATTGAGAAGACCATATATATGCAACAACCCATTGGGTTTGTTTCATTCAATAGTCATAGAGTATATAAGCTGTACAGATCCATATATAGATTGAAGCAAGTTTTTAAAAGATAGAACATACGATTCGATAGTGCAATCAAATTATTTGACTTCATCAAGAATATTGATAAACCATGAGTTTACAAGAAGGCGACCAACAATGCTATCACATTCCTTATATTTTATATAGCTAATATACTTCTCATAAGGAATGATGTAGGCATGTTAACTGAGATTAAGATATGATTATCTAATGTGTTCTTCATGAAAGATTTGTGTCAAGTGCCTATATTTTGAGGATTCGGCTCTATAGAGATAGAATGAAGAGGATAATAGGCCGTTGTCACAGTCTTTATATAGAAAAGGTGTTAAAGAAGTTTGGCATGAAAGAATCCAAGAAAGGTTTCTTACTTTGAAGTCATAGTGTTCATCTTTCTATAAAGATGGAACCTACGACGGATTCTGAGTGAAAGTATATGAGAAAGATTCTTTATGCTTCGATGATAGAGAATCTTATGTATGCTTTATTATGTACAAGATCTGATATATAGTATGCTATGAGTATACGAATAGATATCAAGTAAATCCTGAAGAATAGTATTAGATAGCAATAAAATGAATCCTTAAGTACCTGATAAGCACTAAGGATTTGGTTTTAATATATAGAGGAGGTGAGTTAAAAATTGACGGTTATACTGATTTAATTTTTCAATATGATGTGGATAATAAAAAATCTATATCCGCATTTAATTTTTTATCTGTATTGGAGGGGTTGTTAGTTGGAAGAGTTCCAAGTAAACAACTACTACTATAGAAGCTGAGTATGTAGTTGCTTTTGAAGTAGCAAAGAGGCTGTCTGGATTCGCAAGTTCATGAGTGAACTCGGTGTGATTCCCTCCATTATCAATCCAGTAGCTTTGTACTTTGATAAGAATGGGGTAATAGTGTAGGCTAAGGAACTATAGTCTCACCAGAAGTCTAAACATATTTAGCACATATATCACTTGATTAGAGAGTTCATATCCGACCAATAATTGGTCCTGCAGAAGATTCTATAACGAAAATATAGCGGACCCACTAACTAAGCCAGTGACACAACAGTAACTTAATCATCATCGTGAGAAGATGGGTATAGGATATCGCGATGATTGACTCTAGTGCAAGTGGGAGTTTGTTAGAGATATGCCCTAGAACTAATCATGTCATATGGTTCAGGGTTATATTTTCTTAAGTATATATCTTTTGTAATTAATTGTAAATTATTTATGATTAATAAAATGACATTATTCTATCTTACATTATGTTCAGTCACTGATTTCTTTCTTTCTTTTATTTGATGAAAGATATGTCCCAGATTGTATTATGTGTCAAGATTCTATCTCTAAGGAGTTATAGATACAAGTATAGAATCTTTGATTTAAATACATTCTAAAATTTATTCCCAGTTGAGGTAGTGTCACAAGGGATAATGATATTGTATGACCTGTATATTTTATCATTGTTAAGGATTAGTATTAGATACTAATAGTTGGGTGATGAGTCTCATGTCACAAGAGCATAAATATGGGTACCAGATTGGTGAACATGACACTCAATATAATCGATCACGATAGAATCATATAGGTAATTATCTATAGTTAGTGATTCATCACACAGCGTTACTAATATACCATTAGTCCTTTGACTTAAGATATCACAGCTGTAATCTGTAATGAGGCACATCATCACTCGTGTATATTGCACTAGGCTAGCCACGCCTGGTAAAAAAAGCTAGCTGATAATGTGTTTTTATTGTAGAGAGTAGGTGATGATCAAGATGGAATCTGCTGACTCAGATATTGGAGTTTGAGATCCTAGACAGAATTGTCATTTACGGGAACTGAATCTCTGGCCAGAGTACATATGTTCTAAAAAGGTGTTTTTAGATACATAGATTCTATTTATAATTAAGGTTCTGAGCTATTGAAAATGTGTTTTAATGTAAACTTTAATTGATATTGTGGCTTGGTTGATTGATAACTTGCTATATGTATCATATATGTTTTCTATGTCATTATGTTGATAATGATATGAAAAAATCATGATAAAAATATTTGTTTAGGTGTGAATCTGAATATGGCTATTACGTTGATGAATTCACGCCAGAGAGGATGCATGGCCGGATCCACGTTAGGAGTCAAGTCGGTTGGGGTCTCAGCGAGAAAACTCTGATGCCTAAATCAGATATGGTGAGAAAATATACAGTGAATTCAGGTAAACAAGCCAGAATGGAATGCAAGAAAGAGAATCTCTTTACCATACGTCGAAATGGGAAAACAGCAAGAGAGAAGTGGCAAGAGGGCTGTGTTGTGAGCTAAAATCTCAATTTTCGGATCCCAGATCTAAAGGTGATGAATATGAAGAAGAAGTTGAAGCCCCCTCTTTGATAAATAACCCTCCTTTATATAGTGCCCTGGTGATGTGACTAGGCATCGAAGAATGAGAATAATAGGACTTTAGTACCTTTAGGCAGTGTGTGGTTTCCTTCATTAATGTTGTAGCTGACATTCCTACCACTTCTAGGTTTGCTACTGTCACATCATCTAAAGATGGATGATGGAGGGGAGAAGCAGTTCTTAGGTCAATGCATCTACTCCTATTATAGGGTCTGCCATGTCATCTTTTATTCCTATTTTTGGTCATGAGGGCACGTGATTGGGGGTTTTCTAGTTGAATATTGCATTTGTGTCGATGAAGAGGAGACACCTTGAGAGGCCTTTGCATCCGAAAGGCTAATTCTGTATTTTTCGGGGGCATGGATGGGCTCATCCTGAAGTGACATAAACCTCCTAAAATGTTGAGCTGCTGGTACCTAAGATCTGCAGTGCGTTTTTGAGAAATCAGTTTTCTAGGACCTGAGGCGGGATTCCCTGAGAGGCTGGCTCCTGGGGATCTGATGCTGGGTATACCTGGGAGAATGAAACACCTGAGGTGAAGGTGCTACATCCTTTGCTGATGAGGTCCCACGTGTCACTCGTATATCTTCCCCAATAGATAGTCCCCTAGTTTCTGGTGCAAGACTTGCAAAGCATGCACTAAAAACTCTTGTCTGATCCAGTTTGGCTTCGAGAGAGGGGGAGAGGGGAATTTTCTAAGAATTGAGGCTGATTTTACTGTGAAGAGGACACGGGTTGAAACGTTAGGAGTGCCTAGGATATTATCTTACTGTTAAAAACCCTACTTGATAGAGTCATTAGACGTCTATGGATGCTTCTTCTCTCAAGGTCCTTAATTCGCCTTCATTAAATGCTATACGTCAAGGGTCATATGACATAGCTATCCTTGAGCTTGCGATGCTTTGTACTTCGAGAGAATTTTGAATACTCGATTGTGAATGAGCCACGTGTCAAAACCCTGATGGCGTATACCCAACTGTTTCTCGAGATACGAAGGTATTCAAGGGTCTTGGACACGTGGCCATTCCCTGTCCTTTCAGATTGATGGTGGCGATTTGTCCTTCCCCCTATAAATACTGCCTTCTTCGGCTATCATTTTCTCATTTCTATCTTTAGCGAGAACCCTGACTCCAGTACTTCTTCACTTTTTTCTTTTTGTTGCTTCCTATGACTCTTTTGTTTGCTTTCTTTTTTCTGCTTTTTTATGCTTGCATTCGAGCTTGTTCTTCGTGTGTTGTTGGTACATTCATCATCTTACTTAAAAAGGTAAGGGCTGGATCTTTTGTAATTTCTGGAAGTTTTTAGTCTTTTAAGCATCCCTGGATTTTTTATGGGTCAGGAAAATAACGGATAGAAGCATACCCTCTGATGCTACTGCCAGCGGTTGGGAGGAGGCCGAGGATCCCATCAAGACCCAAGAGTCCGGTGAATATGGGAGGAGTGCTTCAAAGTAGGCCCAGGCCAAGAGGTCTAAAGAAGTGAACTAGTTTGTCTCCTAAGTCACTTAGGTGGATCTACTGGCCTTCTAACGGGCTTTTGATATTCCCGACAGCATGCAGCTAAGGGTACCATACGAGGATGAGATCCTGAGCAACTTGGTGCCAGGAGAGATAGCACTTAATGAGGAGCATCTACTACTAAGGGCTCGTCTTCCTTTACAAAATTATTTTATCAGGCTTTTTGAAGCCTTCAGGATCCCGTCCTACTAGCTTACCCCGAATAGCTGGAGGATTTTGAGCGGGTTGTTTGTACTGAGGTTCCTTAAGGAGGGTCCCGCTCTGACTCTTGATAAGGTGCTGTATTTGTACTCCCTCAGGAAGAATACCAGCCAGTATCCTGGTTAGTACTTCCTCCAAGTTCGAGGGTTTCAGTCCCAGGTGAAGGGCACTCCTTCCAGTAATAAGAATTGAAAAGATTGCTGTTTCATTACCAGTGAGTACTGTACAGAGCTATCTCCCTGTTCCCTCCCTCCCTCCCTCCTTCCAGGAGCCTAGTAAGCATATAACAGATATTTTTCATAGTTTTACTAAGGAGTGAGTTCATACTGATACTGACAGGTTCCTAGAGGTGTCTAACGGGCCCGAATCGACGGGTTCAGGCCGGTCTGAGCCGATTCTTCGATTCCAATTTGATGGAACCGGCCCGAATCGGAAGTCAAAACGGTCCGGTCCGGGCCGGTTCGAGATGCATGGAACCGGATCGGAACCGAAAGGTGAATAGTAACGGGCCGATTCGTCAGACGGTTCTGGTTCCAGTTCGATTTCGGGCTGGGCCGGGCCGGTTCCTGTTCCGGTTCGGTTCCGGTCCGGTTTTGGTTTTATTAATTTTTTATTTTATAAAAATAATTAATTAAAATTTTATTTAGTAATTTTAACTTAAAATCTAAAATTTTATTTGCTATAATCTTTATTAATATTATTTATTTTTATTAATTTAGTATAGATAAT
>JAVXUL010115170.1:0-17585 GCA_035590515.1 Trichilia minutiflora
AATAAAAAGAGTTTAAACATTAAAAATAAAGATGGGATCTAAAGAACATACCATACATCCTTAGTATCAACCTCTTAGCCTTAGTTAGAACTTTAGAAATTCATGGAAATGAGAGAACAAAAATCATTACAAACTAATTCTATTGCATCAAATTACATCTCAAGAATACAAAATAGTGCTCTTATTTATAGGCAAATATGAGAGCTAAATGTCAAAGTAGGTAGTTGTAACATTTGACAAGAACTTCAAAGATCTAATATTAGCAGGCTTGATAGACATCACATTTCTTAAATAAAAAGCGACTGGCATATTGTCTTAAGGCAGAACATCCCATCATTCCCATTCTTCAATGCCAAGTCATTTCACCCACTTCCCAAGGGCTCTATATAAGGAGGCAAAATCAACAGCAAAAGAATTTTTTTTTTGGACTCTTCTCTTTTTGGAGATCAAATTCGCTTACAAAAGGTTTCCTCTGCACCTTTTGGCACCATCTTTCCTAAGCTTTCTGTTTTTCTTTTCCCTTCACAGGAGTTACTTGCTTTCCCTCTCATATTTTTGCTGACTTAAGCATCGGAGTTTCTCTAACGGGAAACACACCCGGTGTTACTCCAAGTGTGTTATTATCTTGTAGGGGCTTGGAGGTGAAACTCTATATTCGAGGATTTGGCCATCAACTTTCTCTGACTTGGATCCGATGACACCACAGCCACATTTATTTTCACACCTCAATAGCTGGTGCCATCTGTGAGAAACTAATGAAAAGCTACTTACTGAATTGTTCAGCTAGGAAGAAAAGAGCAGAAACAACCTAGAAGTTTTTACAGTATTTGGAGTTTTGGAAAAATGGAAAAATGAAAAAAAAACAAATGAATCATCCAGTTCTAGCAAAAGTATTGCACGTGTGGCAGAAGAGCCCTATTGGCTTGTGAGGGATGTACTGTCCCTCCCATCACAGATGGATCCCGATTAGATAATGACCACCTGATTAGACTCATGGCAAATAGGGCAGACAAACTAGAGAAGGAGCTTATGAAGATCAAACAATGGATGGCTGGAGAGTCTGCCCACCCAAAAGAGGTGAGAGTACCACACCTTCCAGAAAGCCAAGAGAGCCGAGCCCCAAGCAGCAGTGGTACTTTACGGGGATCAATCAAGGCCAAAAGTTGGGTGCCTGCCATCAGGCTGACTACTTTATGGAAGGGAAAGGCTAAGGTGGTTGAAAGGGTAGTGGAGGAACCTCCCACCTTCTCAAATATCAACACTCTCTTTAAAATCTATGAAGAGCTTGAGAGGAGAAGGGGTGACAGTAATAGAGATTGTGACGTAACAAGTGCGATCAGGATGAGGCACAGTCTGGCTTTCACGAACATGAGACTCTATCTTAATGAAAAGCATGCCTGAGAAGAGGAGGATGCCACAACCGCTAGTAGAAAAGAGGTAGAGGAATGTGTTCGAAAAATGCTAAATGAATTGAAGGCTAAGGGAGGAGCTGAGCTGGGAGAAGACCCGAAGGCTGATAATGTTTGCCCTTCTACATTCACCTCTTCTTTTACCAAGGAAATCCTAAAGCTCAGTCTTTCCAGGAAGTTCAAAATACCGCAGCTGCCCTCTTATATTGAAAATTTTGATCCCTCCTTACATTAGACACATTCCGAGAAATGATGTTGATCCAAGGACTAACTGACCAGCAGATGTGTCGGCCTTTCCCATTAATATTGGAGGGACTCGCCCGACGCTCGTATAAGAGCTTGCCACTGGCCAACATCAGTAGTTTCAACCAGTTGGCAATCGCTCTTGAAAATGAGTTTCGAGGAGCTATGATAATGAGCCGTCATCTGAGCACTCTACTATCAGAGCGTCAGGGTCCCGAAGAGACCCTGAAAAGTTTTGTATGGAGATATCATGAGGAAGTTATAGAGTTGAATGCATATTACCACCCTCTGGAATTGGAAGGTTTGAAGAGGGGCCTAAGGATGGAAAGGGTTACTATCCCATTCACTGATAGACAATGGACTCCTATGAAACAGCCAAAAGTGAGCTACTTGATAAGATTGAGATAGAAGGAGAAATGCTCCTAAGGCTAAAGAAGGAAGGTCGACTCGCCCTAGCCAAGAGGGAGCAACAACAAAGTGCTTAGTGAAGGGAGAGGGGGGACCATTACGGGAACCCCAGACATGATAAAAAGGATGGGAGAGAAAGAGACGGAGGCCAGAGAAAACCTCCTAATGAAACAAGAGGGAATGAGAAGCCACTCATATTTCAACAGGCGAGATATTACCCGGGAAGGGTGGCTCAGGTAGCCGCTCGCAACTTCACACCCCTCAGAGCCTCTTTGTCCAAAGTGTATAAAGACACCAAAGGTAAAGGGTTGTTGGCACCCCAACCCCGAAATATGAAGATCAAGATACCTAAGAAGATTAGGGGAAAGTTTTATGAGTATCATGGGAAGAAGGGTCACACCACAGATCAATGTGATGACCTACGAGTCCAGATTGAGGTGCTTATTAAAAATAATTATCTCACCCATTATATTACGAATTTCCAACAAGATGCCCTGGGTGCAGGGTGACACCCCAAGGATGATAAGTCCCTAAGACCTTACCAAGGTATACTGGTCATCTCAAGAAGACTTACCTTGATGGGGCTATTGAATAATGCTCGCAAGAATTATGCGCACTACTCTCTGCCCAGTTATCCATCGTATACGCATGTAATGAACGTACGTGCTAACAAGAAGCCAAGGATCGCTACCATCCCTATTATGTTTACTGACAAAGATGAAGTTATAATCCACTACCCGCATGATAATGTATTAGTAGTGGCCATAGAGATAGTAACCAAGCAAATCGATCGGATTTTGATAGACACGAAAAGTTCAGCAGACGTTATTTTCAAAGATACTCTAGATTTCCTAAGCATAGAGGATATGGAGTTATTCCAGGTTAACTTGGCTTTATACAAATTTGGGGATTCTTGCATTCTTCCTCTAAGATCTGTACAGTTACCCATAACTATGGACGATAAGCCCTATTAAAAGATTGTTATGGTGCGCTTTCAGGTGGTAGATCTAAAGATCCCCTACTCTGTTATCCTAGGGAGACCTTTTTTCCAAAAAACCAAAGCGGTGGAAAACGTGCACTACCTAAAGTTAAAATTTTACGCTAGAGATAGAATCGAAATTATCAAACCTCTACCCAGAAAATGTACTGCATCCAAGGAGAGCCTTTCAAAATGACCATCGGGGAGCAAGGGAGACCAAACCCTGCAGATGTCGAGATGTCTCACATACAGGCAACACCTTCATCCCCTGATGATATCGTAAAGGGAGGCATACCTCGAGGTCCAATCTTGGAACCAATGGAGATCTTAAAAACCATAATAATTGATGGGATGCACCCCAACAAAATAATTCGAGTAGGTAGTTAGCTGACCCTTGACCTGAGGCAAACCATGTTAAAGTTATGCCCTAGAACCAATCGTGTCATATAGTTCAGGGTCACTATTTCTTTGTATATACTCTTTGTAATTATTTATAAAAATATTTATAATTAATAAAATGGCATTTTCAGTATCTTGCATTCTGTTCAGTTGCTATTTATTTTATTTTTTAATTAATACGAGATATATCTCTGTATGTATTATATGTTGAGATTCTATCTATAATGAGTTATAGATATGAGAACAAAATCTTTAATTTCAATACATTCAAAATTTGTTCCCGATTGAGGTGGTGTCATCAGGGATAATGACATTACATGATTGACATATTTTGTTGCTGCCAATGTTAGTATTCGATACTAATAGTTGGGTGACGAGTCTCATATTACAAGAAAACATGGGTACCACGTTTGAGAACGTGATACTGAACGTGACCAAACGTGATCAACCACATGGGTGAATATCCACAGTTAATGATTAATCACACAGTCGTACTAATGTATCATTAGTCCTTAGACCTGACACATCACGGCTGTAATCTGCAATGAGGCATATCGTTCACTTGTATATATTGCACTGGGCTAGCCACGCCCGATGAAAGAAGCTTGATAGCAATGTGTTCTTATTGTATAATAACAGGTGATGGTCAAGATGGAATCTGCTAGCTCAGGTATTTGAGCTTAAGATCCTAGGTAGAACTATTATCTACGGGGATTAAATCTCTGGTCAGAGTACGCAAATTCTAAAAAAGAATTTTTAAATATGTGGATCCTGTTTATGATTAAGGTTCTGATCCTATGATCGAGTTAGAGGGTTGACTATACCATGACTTGCACTCGACCAAGAGTCGACAGCAGAGGGACCTTACTACATACAAGTACGACTATATGGGTTCAATTGAATTTCATTCTCTGTGTTTTAAGGGTCAGATATCTTGCTAGGGATCACTCATGATCATTGAGAACTTCAGTTATAATAAGTTATACCGAAGTGATATGAATGTGTTCGTATTTACTCATGTCTAGTTCACGATGAACCCAGGGGGTCACACACAATAACTAGTAGTTGATGATGGGCAAAATAATGTCATTAAGTTAGTTAATAATATTTCATGTTGATGAAAATGATATTGCTTTGATAAGTTGATTGGTAAGCAGTTTTATTCTTTATAGTAAAGAATATAGTTTTTCGACAATGGCAAGCTAGCGCTTGTTGGTTCGAAAAATTGTGATGGTATATATGAAGACTTGAATAGATATATTTTGATATATCAAATAATAAATAAAATTGTTTATTTATTACATATTTGTTAAGTATTCATTTATTAATAAATAAAGTGTTTATTTATTAAATATTAAATAATAATGATTATTTGATTTAAATGAATACTTAGATGACACTTGGTACCATAGTAGTTTGTCAAATGTCATCATCATATATGTTTCTTGCTTTTGATCCAATTACCAAGATATGTAATTAATAATAAATGATGAAAAAGAAAATTATTTTTATAATATATATATATATATATATTATTAATGTTTTTATTTGGATAATTACAAAATTCTTGGCCAGTTACATGCTTCCATTTGGTTTCTTCTCATTTGATATATGTATAATGGATGCCAAACTCAATTCCACCAAGATGGATTCTAATCCATTTGTATTAAAAAAATTTATTTTATATCAACATTTGTATACATGGGTGGATGAGAGGAACGAATGCATTAAAATCCATTTTGTTTTAATTATTATCAATTGATATACATATGGATACGTGGAATGAGGAGGCAGGAGAGACTTGTTTTCATTTTGAAAAAGAAAACAAAAAAAAAAGAAGAAACTAAGAGGGAGTTCACGGGTTAGCAAAAATTATTTTCAAAGGCTCACAAGGAAAGAAAGGAAGGGAAAGGATAGGCAAAGGTTGCTCCACTTCTTTTCCATGCATCCTATGTGAAGATATATAAAGATATGTTAACCATAGTTGCAAAAGAGTTTACAAAAGTGTTTTGTAAACAAATCAAGGTTTCAACATCTCACCATCATCTCCAAGCTAGTGTGTGGATATCCATGGAGGCTTGGGAGAGACTTCAAGCTTATTAAACAAAGCTTGTTAGGGTAAAATCTTCAAAACCCTAATAGGTGTATGCATGCTAAAGTGTTTGGTATATTTATATGCATAAAATGAAAATAAATGGTCTTATGAGTTTTCTTGCAAAAACAACTTTCATATATATGAGCAACATCAACAAAATATATAAGAGTATGTTTGTAGTATGTTGATACAGTAATTTTATTTTGTATAATTCCCCATATGTTATATGTCAAAGGGGTTATAAGAAAATAAATTATATGAGATATATGATAATCATATAATCTTTTTGCATTAAGTTTGTAATATTTGTTATGTTACATAAGAAAAGAATTTATATTCTTAATATCATAATTTTTTTTAATTATAAGATTTTTTATATACGTAAAAAATTCTAATCTATCGAATCAGAGATAAATACAAACTGAATTGATCTGTCATCGTACTTAGAAGGATAATTTAGATAAAATCTACTATTTGACCCCATTGAAGTTATCAAATCAAGGACAGATACTAATTAAATTGATCTGTTATCACGTCTGAAAACACAGTTCAGATAAAATTTACGATCTAATTTCCTTGACACTTCAACAGGAAGATATCTCCGAAATTCAAACTTAAGGTTTTTTGAAAGTTTAAATCCTTATTATTGAATTAAACCCTGAAAAAATTTTATAAAATATTAAAATTATAAGATATTAAAATTATTTTAAACATAATATTGAAAATACGAACTCAATCAAATTATTTATAGAAATTATTACATACATACAAAATAACATGAGTTTTATTTGATAAAAATATAATTAATTAATAAAAAATTAATTATGTAAATCATACCATATTATATTATATAAGATGATTTCGACATAAATTTTAAAATTTTATAAATTAAAATATTTAACTGATAAGTTAAAATTTAATAAAATAATTGAAATAAAATTGATGTAACAATACATAATCGTTTTTCCATGATATGAAAAGGCAGTTGAAGAAGTGTCAGTAAAGTGAAGTCTTTTCGTTTGAATCAAATTGGAAAGGAGTAGACTGTTAGCTGGGTAACAAATTTTAAGAAATATTAAAGAAAATGATCTTTATTTTCTCTTGAATATATATATATATATATACACACACACACATATACTAGCTGGATATTGAATGAGGAACAATGCTTTAGCAACCTTTCTAGTTTTCTCGTTGCCTCACCTCATCACCTGAATCTGAAAATCCTTCTTCAATAATTCTAGCAACTCTTGTGATCGAAATAAAGTTTCATCTTAATACACCAAAACTCAAGGTTTTCCTTTGAAGAAGGGAATTGCAAGTTGACTCAAAGTCACCACATTGTCGTTCAATGATAATTATGCCATGCCAACTAGATTTTGTTATTCTATACCAAAAGAATAATCAAACCCCACTCAGATAGCACTTGTTAGGACCTAGGAAACCCACCCAAAATCTAAGGAGAACTGTATAGGTAATGAGTAGATATATTCATGGACTTAAACACCACTTCCAACCTAAAACCTTTAAAGCATTAGGTAAATGGATCCATTTTACTTATATACTACTTATTTGCCCTATAACTTTTTAATATGAGACTCTTTCACTTCACACAATCACTCTTGATATTCCAATAATCTCCTCATTAAGTGTGAGTTTCTTTCATATTGAGCCTGAATCTTATTTGTTTTCCTCAAATGAAAGCATCTTCTTTATTTTTTGTATTACAGTGTTTCAAAATTTAGGGAGGACTTAAATAAAATTTTTTATTTTTTTGACAAGTTCGATCGATCGAATAGGGTAATTCGTTCAATCGATATTTTGGAGACTCCTTGAAAAATTTGTGGCTTTAAATTCGTTCAAACGAATGGAAGACTCGTTTGAACAAATGGGTCTTCGTTTGTATAAATGGGTCTTCGTTTGATCGAATAAGCCATTCAATCAGTCAAAATACCTGGTTCGTTTGAACAAAATTGGATTCATTCGATCAACAAAATGGAAGTCTCCCAACTTTTTGAAATATCGAAAGATTCGTCCGAACGACCCTTGGTTCGTTTGATCAAAATGTGCAAAATACGATCATTGCCCTCTTCTAAAATATTCTTCTTTGCATCACTTAAGGGTAAAATGATAATTTTATCCTTGTTTTATAAATAATGGGCTGAGACCCTAGATTTCACGTTGTTTCTTCTTTTCTTCTTCTTTCTCTTCTTCTCTTCCTCTCCTCCATTCTCTCCTCTGCCCATTGAAATCCAACACCCCATTTTCATGATTTCTTCAATTTTTTCTTGATTTTTTATCATATTAGGCGTAGTAAACACTCTTTGGACATCAATTTGATGTTAGAAGCACAAGAAATGGAAGAAGAGAGCTAGGGTTTCAGGAGAAATTTTGAGGTTTTCTGAATTTTAAGCGAAACGTAAGCAAACTAACGATATCACAAGGTAATTGATGACCTATCTAACCTTTCTCTAGCTTTTATTTTGTATTTTATCAAATTTTTAGAAAATGGATTTTATTGCTCATCCATAGAGATTTCGATAGTTTTAGCATGTACATTTGGGTTTTTATACGCTAATAGGTTATGGTGAGATTGGGTAAGACACGAGGGTGTTAAAAATGAGATTTTAGAAAAATTTAGATAGGTATAAATAGTAATTGAGTTACTGTTCCTACAAGTGTGTGAGATCCACTCATCAAATTCGTAGAATCAAGTTAAAATATGTTAGTTTAGCCTAAATGTGGATTCACAGTAATGAGAATTTGGATAAGTGATCGAATAACGAGGTTTTATCTGTTTTCGTTTAATAATCAATTTTAAGAAATCCAGGTTAGTATTCATTGTATGCATACAAGTCTTATTCATGTTTTAAAAATGTGTATTAATGTGGTTTATCACATATGTGTTTAGACGACAATACGCGAGCGAGGAGCCCATGAGAGGTGCCAAGAAATAAGGAGAACTAGAGAGTGTATACCCTCCCTAAGCTATGAGCGAACTCTTTTTGTTTTCGTCATTCTAATAAAATCTTATATCCTTTATACTTAAAACAATATGTATTTGAGTTATGAGCGATTATGTTTACTACTCCTATTTATGCAAAGATGCGTATTTATGATTTCATATGGTTTTCAAATGAGATTTAATTTACATGTTGGATTTGATCAACTTGATGCATATGTTTTATATAAATGATGGCTAGTGGCCGATTTATGATATGATTATATCTTATTGATAATTATTTGGATAATTTGTATATTGTGATATTTGAGAAACATATGGATATTGATATACATGTGGCTGATCATGGTCATGAGGGTCGGGATATTTACTGTAATTACAGGATGGTAGCCTAGAAAAGTTCACTTAGGTATGGATACCTAGGTGAGTGATATATGTGATAGCCTAGGATCAGCCTAATAGAGAGGTCGCCTAGGTGAGTGGAGATTTCACAGGTGAAAATGGTGTATGGTTGTGTTATTGTGATGACGTGATGTGATTCGACCACCTGTAAATCTCGTCGAGATAGTCACGATTGTCACCACATAACTACTTGAGGCGAACATCAGTGGTGGACACATTTGTACTAAACCATGCATTGTTTTATTTCTTTCATTCTAAAATAAATTTTTATAAAAGAATAATGTTTTTATTTGCATACAAAACCCACTGATGGTCTTGGGATGCCTAAGGTCAGGGTCATCGCCAGGAAAGGTAGCCAGCCCAATGATTGAGATTTACGTTTCAAAGGTTTCAAGCTAAGATAAATACTGTAAACCAAATTGCTTTATAATGTTTTCAAGCTATGCTTTACTTTCTAATCTAGAGTGAGCGTTATTTATTTATTTAGAACTTTATTTCACTCACGAGTATACTCTCGTATATTCATTCCTCTCACTCTCCAGTTTCAGGATAAACAAGAAAGAGACACACGTCGGCCCGGTGGTGATTGCTCCAAGTGTTGAGAGCATCAAGTACATATGTTAGATCAACTTACTTAGATCAATTTGTAGTCCACTGGTGACGGTTGTTTATTTTATTCTATTTATAAACCTTTATGGATTGTAAAAGAATTTTATAATCATACTCAACTTTGTTTATATTGAATCAAAATGTATATTTGAATACCTTGATGAATGATTTATGAAATAGTCTGTGTATTTTGAAGTGTTTGTGAATTGATTGAGAACTGTTTTGGAGTTTGGGTGTTTTGGATGGTTTTATTTGAAAGTGTTTTATTTACTGGTTTTTGAAACAGGATTTTAGTAAAGGTCTTATAAGCTCTCAGGACATATTCTGGGGGATTGAATATACCTTGGGGGCTATGACAATTATCAAGTATGGGACTCATGGGTTAAGGTATAACATATTCAATGGCTAATCCGTTAGCAAAAATTTTTGACACTCACAAACTGATCAGACCTAATTTTAAAGTCTGGTATAGAAATCTTAGAATAGTTCTAAATTTTAAAAAACTTGGTTACATCATCGATGAACCCACACCTAAAATCCTTCCTATTGATACATCTCCAGAGGAGAGAGAAACCTTCTAGAGATAGAAGGATGATGGTTTTAAAGTAAGACCATACATGCTGGCCTCGATGAGTGATAACTTCCAGGCTCAGCATGAGGAAATACAGGATGCCCGTGATATTTATCACTCTCTACTGGAGATGTTTGGGAAGAGTTCACGTATGAGGCGGTATGAGCTATCTACTGCCTTATTCGCGATGAGATTAAGTCCAGGAGTATCCCCTAATACACATCTTATGAAAATGATTAATTTGATAGGGCAATTATTTGTCTTAGGATTCTCTATAGATGCTGGACTCTAGACGGATTTGATTCTACAGTCTCTTCCTCTGAGTTTTGACTCATTTGTTGCTAATTATAACATGAACAAACTGGAGTTAACTCTTGTCGAGTTGGGTAATGAGGTCTTTTTACAAGAGAATATCCAAAGAAAAGGTAAAATAGACTATTCTTACCACGATTTCTTCTAGTAAGAAATCAAAAAATAAGGGCAAGAAATCCTCCAGACTTAAATCATAAGAACGAGTCTCTAAGAAAAAGGGGAAGGGTAAATCGAAGAGCAAACAGGTTGTCAAAAGTCAAACCAATGATGAGTGTCATTATTGTAAGAAACTCAGACACTGGAAGAGGAACTGTCCTCTTTACTTGGAGAGCTTGAGACAAAGGAGGGCGTCAGGTACACTCTCATGTCATATTATTGAAACTAAATTAAATATTATTTTAGATTTACATTCCTGGATTATAGATTCAGTTGCTACCTCATATATTTGTATATGTTTGCAGGCACTTCATAGTGAGCAGGTACTAAAAGATGGAGCTGTCTTATTGAAGATGACGAACGGTGCAATAGTTGTAGCCACTCACTCTGGGACATGTAGATTATTTTTGACATCAGACCATTGTATAATATTGTACAATGTTATGTATTTTGATACGACCAATAGAAATATTTTGTCTGCACATCTTTTGTGTAAACAAGGAGATACATTTATTTTTAATGAATATAAATATTGTATTTATTTTAAAAGTAAATTGGTTGGCACTAGCTTGAATGTGAATGGTTTATGTGTTTTCGATACAAATGAGGTTAACATGACTAATACCATTAATAAGAAATGATCTAGAAATGACATTAATTCGAGTTTAATTTGGCATCATAGATTAGGTCATATAGGAGAGAAAAAAATTATAAAGATGGGTAGAAATGAACTTATAGGTCCATTGGATTCCGAACCCTACCCAACTTGTGTCCTATCTTCAAGAAAAAATGATCAAATTATCCTTTATTGGTAAAAGAAAGAGAGCCAATGAAATTCTTGAATTGATACACACAGATGTGTGTGGACCATTTAGAGAAATGGCTAGAGCTGGTTTCTCATACTTCATAACCTTTACTGATGATTTTTCACGGTATGGTTATGTGTACTTATTGAAGTACAAATCTAATTTTTTTGAAAAGTTCAAAGAATTCAAAGCTGACATAGAGAAACAAATAGGAAAAAGTATTAAAATAATATGATTTGATTGTGGTAGAGAATAATTAAGTACTGATTTTTTGGATTTTCTTAAATCGAATGGTATTATTTCTCAGCTAACACCTTTTTATACACTATAACATAATAGTGTATTAGAAAATAGAAATCGTACCTTACTTGATATGATACAGTATATAATGAGTTTTATTAATTTACTTATATATCTTTTGGGATATGTTATGTACATTGTGATTTACATCTTGAATAGAACTCCATCTAAAACAATTCCTAAGACATCATATGAGATATAGTATGGAAAATTACCAAGTTTTAATTATATAAAGCCTTAGGGACGTCTAGCTTATATTAAACTTGTTAAGTCTGATAAGTTAGATATGAAATCTGAAAAAGGTCGATTTATTAGATATCTTAAAGAGAGTTTAGGATATTATTTTTACTTTTACGCTGATTAAAGTGTTTCAATCAATAGACATGCATAATTTTTCGAGAATCAGTTCATTGAGGAAGGTGATGTAGGTAAAAAAAATTGAGCTCTCAGAATAGTTTGGAGACTTTAATGATTACCAGATTCAGATAAAAGAACTTGTTGATGTGCATAAACCTGTTCATATTGATGAACCTATCCAATCTAATCCTCAACCTTCTGTAGACTAATCTCTTCGTAGATCAACTAGGGTATCTCTCCTTTCATAGAGATATTTCTTCCTTTCAGATAATGATTTTAAAACATTTATGATAGGAGAGGATGAACAGAGGGAAGATCCTAAAAGTTATGAAAAGGTGATATTGGATATCAATTCTAGAAATTGGGTAAATGCCATAAAATCTGAGATGGATTCTATGTATGCTAATCAGGTGTGGTCACTTGTTGATCCACTAGAAAGAATTATTCCTATCTGCTATAAATGGGTTTACAAAATAAAGATTGACAAAGATAAAAAGTTGAGAGTTTTAAGGCTACACTGATGGTAAAAGGTTATATCTAAAAGTATGGTATTGACTATGAGGAGACCTTTTCACCAGTTGCTATGCTTAAGTCCATTTGGATTTTGCTTACTATTGCAGTTTATTATAACTGTAAGATATAACAGATGGATATAAAGACAACCTTTCTCAATGGTTTTATTGAGGGGACCATATATATACAATAACCTATTGGGTTTGTTTCATCAGATAGTCATAAAGTATGTAAGCTGCACAGATTCATATATGGATTGAAGTAAGCTTCCAAAAGCTAGAACATATGATTTGATGATGAAGTCAAATCATTTGGCTTCATCAAGAATATTGATGAACTATGTGTCTACAAAAGGTTCCTTATATTGTATGTAGATGACATATTTCTCATAGAAAATGATGTGAGCATGTTATCTGAGATAAAGTTATAGTTATTTAATGTGTTCTCCATGAAGGATTTGGGAGAAGCGATATGTATTCTGGGTATTTGTTTCTATAGAGATAGAGTGAAATTAATAGTAGTTTTTTCACAAACCCTGTACATAAAAAAATACTAAAAAGGTTTAGTATAGAAGAATCTAAGAAGGGATTCTTGTCCTGCTGCCATGGTATTCATCTTTCTCGAAAGATAGAACCTAAGACTGATGCAGAGCGAGAGCGTATGAAGAAGATTCGTTATACTTCAATAATAGGTAATCTTATGTACGCCATGCTATGTACAAGACCTGATTTAATATATATTATGAGTATTACAAGTAGTTGTCAGGCAAATTATGGAGAACTGCATTAGACAGTAGTTAAACGAATCCTTAAGTACTTAAGAAGGACTAAGGATTTAGTGTTAACATACGGAGGAAGTGAGTTAAGTATCGAGGGATATACTGCTTCTGATTTTTACTCAGATGTAGATGATAGAAAGTCTATATCTATGCTTTTTTAATTTGTAATAGAGGTGTGGTTAGTTGAAAAAGTTCTAAACTAACAACTACAGTTGACTCTACTACAGAAGTTGAATATATAGCTGCTTTTGAAGCAACAAAGGAGGTTGTCTGGATTTGTAAGTTCTTTAGTGAACTTGGAATGGTTTCTTTTATTAATAATCTATTAGCTTTATACTGTGATAATAATGGAGCGATTGCCTAAATAAAGGAACCTAGGTCTCACTAGAAGTTCAAACATATTCAGCGTAAGTATAACTTAATCAGAGTGTTTATATTGGATAAATTACTGATCATGTAGAGGACTCTGTTAGCAGATAATATGGCGATCCCACTTACTAAGCCAGTGACACCATAACCACTGAATCAACATCTTGCGAAGATGGGTATAGGATACCACGATGATTGACTTTAGTATAAGTGAGAGTTTATTAGAGATATACCCTAAAACCAATCGTGCCCATGGTTCAGGGTCATTATTTCTTTGTATATACTTTTTATAATTAGTTGTAAAAATGTTTATAATTAATAAAATAGCATTTATATATCTTATATTGTGTTCAGTTTCTATTTATTTCTTTATTGATGCGGGATATATCCCTGTATGTATTATATGTCAAGATTTTATCTATATTATAGATATAAGAGCATAATCTTTAATTTAAATACATTCTAAACTTGTTCCCGATTAAAGTGGTGTTGTTAGGGACAATAACGTTGTATGATTGGTATGTTTTATTGCTGTTAAAGATTAATATTGGATACTAATAGTTGGGTGACGAGTCTCACAAAAGTATAAACATGGATACTATGTTTAAGAACGTGACTAAATATGATGAATCATATAGATGAATATCTACAGTTAATGATTCATTGCACAGCCGTATCAATGTATTATTGGTCCTTAGACCTGAGACATCACAGTTACAATCTGTAGTGAGGCATATCGTTTACTTGTGTATATCACATTAGACTACCCATGCCTGATGAAAGAAGCTTGATGGTAATGTGTTCTTATTGTATGAAAACAGTTAATGGTCAAGATGGAATCTGTTGGATTAGGTATTTGAGCTTGAGATCTTAGGTAGAACTGTCATAAATGGGGATATATACACGAATTTCGAAAAAAAGTTTTTGGATACGTGGATCCCGTTTATGATTGAGGTTCTGATTCTATGATCGAGTTAGGGATTTGACTATACCATGACCTGCACTCGATCAGGAGTCGACAGTAGAGGGATTCTATTACATGTAAGTACAACTATATGAGTTTATCCAAATTTTATTTTCTGTGTTCTAGAGGTCATGATATCTTGTTAGAGGTCACTCATGATTATTGAGCGCTTCGGATATAATGAGTTATAATGAAGTAATGCGAATATGTTCATATTGACTTATGTTTAGCTCACGATGACCTAGGGGTCACATATAATATCTAGTTATTGATGATGAATAAAATAATATTACTAAATTAGTTAATGATCTTTCGTATTGACGAAAATAATATTGCTCCGATAAGTTGATCAGTAAGCAATTTTATTCTTTAATTATAAAGAATAAATTTTTCTGACAAGAACACATTAGCACCTGTTGGTTCGAAAAATACTATAGTATTATTGGAGACTTAAAATAATGTATTTTAATATATCAATTAATAAAGAAAATTATTTATTAATTAATTAAAGATAGTATCATTTATCGATAAATAAATAATTTATTTATTAAATATTAAATAATTATTATTTTATTCAAATAGATAGTTAAATGACACATGGCACAATTGTTGTTAACCAAATGTCATCATCATAATGTTTTCTAATCCTTATTTTTAATCTAATGATCAAGAAAAATCCATAATTATTAATTAGTGTAATTAATAATTAATGGATAAAGTGTTTTATATATATATATATATATGTTGATGATACACACACACACACACATATACATATATTTAAGTATATTACTATAATTTGTAATAATACTATATTATTTATTTTGTTTATTCTTTGTTTTGGATAATTAATGTTTTTCCACCAATCACTTTTATACATATTTGCTTCCATGTGTATTATTCTTATTGGTTACTTTTGTGTAATTGTTTTAATGCATGCCAACTATATGGCATTAAAGAAATGGTTTCAAATTTTATTTTGACCACTTGAATATTTGTACATACGTGGAAGCAAAGAGATGGAAGGGATGATGAATTCATTTTAGCAAAAGCCATAAAACAAAAGAAAGCTTTCTTCCTTGTTTTACCATTCGGCCATTTGACAAGTAAAGAAGCAAAAATGATTTTGTAAAGGTAAAAAGAACGGAAGAGAAGAGAACAAGAGAGGCAACTTGTTTCCTTTCATTTTCTCTCTTCATCTAATAGCAACTATGTGTATATATATGTAGATATATTTATTAAGTAACTAAAGCTATGGAAAATTGTTTTGCAAACACTAAAATCTCCAACACCATTCACCATCGTCTCCATTATCAAATTAGAGTGTGGATACACTTGGAGGCTTGGGGAAAGACTTCAAGCTTGAAGGAGAAACTCATTTGGGATAAATTTCATAAACCTTAATCATGGTGGCATAGCTAAATCAACTCAATCAAGTGCTCTGATATCATTTTATAGGTTGATTAAGTAATTAGCAAGTTATTAAGTTTAATTATACATTTATCATTCAATATGATTTCATAATATAAAAAATTAATAAAATCCAAAGTAAGGATCACTAACCTTTGGTGAAGTTTGACGACGATTTAATTCCAAATCTATGAAATCTCCAAGAATTAAACTCAAATGCCCAAATCTTAGCTTGGCCAAATTAGAGAGAGAAGAGAGCCTTGATGATTTTTTAAATTTTTGGAAAATTATGGCTTAATTAATTAAAAAATAGAATTATACATATCTTTCCATCATTTACTTAAATGTCCTTCACATTTAAGTCAAATATAAATGAGTCTTAAAGCTTTTCAAATAAGTTTTGTAATAGTAAAATACAAAATAATAAGTTTGTCCTTGTTAAATAATTTAATACTGAATTTTTCCTTAATTTAGTCAAATTTATTTTAACCTAACTTATTTTATTTTTATCTTTAAATATCAATAGAATATTGTAACTTACTTTAAGTTACATTTAGTTAAATTAATAAAGCTCTCAGACTTGTTAAATTATTTAACATGTAAACTGTTTAAGCTTTTTGACATAATATTTTCTCCAAAAGCGTTAACTCTCTTGTAGATAATATTTATTCTCTCTTATAGCAAGAATGAGTACAAGTTATTGAATGTGATCTCTCGAGTTTACTCTAGTATTAGCTATGAGCCAGCATTGATCTCATCGAATCTATTTCAATTTATTGAGTACTCAATGACTACGATTAATATCTAGTAATATACTATAGTCCCTGAATCATAATGAAGAAAATTTTCATCGAATCTTTTATCTATAATTATATGTTCTATTTGGATAATTTCTTACGTTTCTCTAATATCTAAGTCAAGGTTTATAGAGGTCAAAAATCCTAAATTCAGTCTTTGTTTAGACTAATGGTTATTATGCTTTGAACTCGTTATTGTGAAACTCTTTCGTATAAGTATAAAATACTTTGGCCAAAGACTTTTGTTTCAAGAATTTACCAATGGTGAATTAGGAACTCAAATCTAGATCGAGTCAATGAAACATCGAAATCCTATATATCAAGTCAACAAATCTCGTATTGATAGTCATTTGCATCCTCATATAAACAACATATTATCAACCCGACTATTGTATACAAGATGTGATTAGTCTCGTATTTATACACCATATAAACCCTATATATCTATACCGAATAATGACTATGACGTCTCAGATCAAAGGAGTACTTTATAAACTAGTACAATCATTTGCCGAATTATTGATAATATACTTCTATGTGATTTATTATGAATTTGGTCACATTTAAAAGATAATTTTCTAACTGTTATACACACTAATGTTCTAATGATATGACTATCATGTCGTCTGTACTAATATCAATATTCATTGGAGATTTTTAGTATACCTACTATATAATATCGATGCCTGATCGATATTATTTCCATAGGAAATAATTGAGATAATTAAATTATTTAGATAATTCAT
>JAVXUL010115181.1:0-17585 GCA_035590515.1 Trichilia minutiflora
ATTTTATATCAAAAACTAGAAATATGCATAAATGGAGAAAGTTAATCATACTTTAAGTGTAAAATGATAAATTTAACCCTTAATACACATACACTTTTATGTACTCATCATAAGTCATGGTGAATCTTCATGGTCTATCATGATCCTCTAAAGCGTCTTCATATGAGAGAAAGATAAAATATTATCGAATGAGGGCAAGTGTGATCCCTGTGCTTAGATCTTGAGGATATATCTATCATTTTGTACTTTTTTATTCATACATTTGCATTCATTCTATACTCCATGTGCGTGTGGGTGTAATTCTATATTCATTTGGGAAGTTGGATTGGTTATAATGAAGTTTCGAGAATAAGGACTTTAGTGAAATTAAATATTAGTTTTATTTTAAGTAGGATCCCAATGATATTTTCAAAATAAGGGAACGAGTAGGGAGAAAGTATACAATTTGTTCGAACAGATGCAAGATTTGTTCGAACGAAAAATAAAGGAACTCCCTGGAAAAATTAATTGTCAAATTCATTCGATCGAATAGCAGTTTGTTTGGTCGAATCGATTATTTTTTTTGAATGAATGATCGATCGTTCCAACGAAAAAATGGGGAGCTCTCTGACTTTGAAAGTGCTAGATTCGTTCGATCGACTCATAATTCATTCGAACGAATCTCGCGATTCATTTGACTGAAGGCATCGTTCGTTCGAACGAATGCTAGTTCGTACGATCAAACAGGTATCAAATGTCAAAATTACCCACTTCTAGAAGTTTTTCCTTAAGAGGACTTAGGGATAAAATGGTAATTTTGCCCCTAAGTTTATAAAAAGGGGACCCCTGCCCCGTTTTGGTACCATTTCTCTCCTCCCTCTTCTTTCTCCTCCCTTTTCACGTTCTCCCCCTTTCTCTCACTAAGTTCAGTCATATTTTGCTGAAATTATGATTTCTCTTCACCTGCGAGTCCCATTCTACGCGTCTAGCACTCTGAGATCGTCAAATTGATAGTAGGAACGCGGAATCGTGAGAGAGCATCTAGGGTTTCCTTTGAAGAATTTGGAGTTTTTCGAATTCTAGACGAAATCGAAGAAAATCGACCACACCACGAGGTTCGTAGCTTCGTTTCTAACTCGTCTATGTATATCTTTATGCATTTTAGTAACTTTCATTCGTATGGGTTTTCGTATAGATTTTCTTAGATTTACCGCTTGTATCATAGTTTTGATGCGTAATGTGAGTTGTGGTGAAGTCGTGGAAGTCGTAGGAAGCTAGATTTATGATTTTAGAGTTTTTGGATGAACATGAACAATAACTCTGATTACTATTCTAGTTGGTGCACAGGGCCCACTAATCAAAATCTTGTAAATTAATCGTAATGCATTGGTCTAATCGTAATATGGGTCCGTATCGATATTAATTGGGTAATTTAACGTCTAATGAGGATTTTAGACAATTTTGTATAGTGGCCTAATATTAGAAATCCGAGGTTAGCATATATTGCACGTATTCAAATTTCATTCATGTTTTAGAACACATATTGATAGTACTTTTATGCTTGTGGTTAGGCGACGGTTCGCGATCGAGGTACCTGCGTGACTCGTTGAGGAACGTGTAGAACTAGGGAGTGTATACCCTCCCTACGTTGTGAGTGAACACTTTTATATTTTTCATGCTTTATAATAATTTTTATAACCATATGTATGTATATATGTTTTGATGAATGATGAATATGTATACTTAATCCTTTGGCAGTAGAGCCAACTGGTTTTAATTGATTTGTGGATACATATGTTGTATATGAGATATGGCTTTTGGGCCCGTTTTGAGTATGTTATGTTTTGATGATGATTTTATGATATTGATACGGCTGATGAGCCAGGTTTTATGATTGTTTTATATTGATGATATGGCCAGTGGGCATGTTTGTATTTTGTTATGATGACAGCCATGATGGGCCTGTACCTATTGTGATGATGGCCATGAGAGGCCTGTATTTATATATATTGGTGATGTTGACCATGAGGGCCTATTGTTCACAGTAGCTACTGGTGTAGCCTAGGGACAGCCTGAGTAGATAGAGATCGCCTAGGTGAGTGTGAGACTTCACAGGTGAGGAGTTATACGGTGTTTATGATTATTGTTATGAGTGGGAGGTTTGATCACCTGTGAGTCTCAGTCGGATTAGCATGAGATCACCACGTGGCTAATCCGAGGCGAACGTCAGTGGTGGGCTTGTTTTATATAACTAAAACTATGCATTGTTTCCTTTTATGCATCTAAAAAGATATTTTTGTAATAACATGTTTTCAGTTGCATATAAACCCATTGACGGTCTCGGGATACCCAAGGTCAGGATAGTCGCTGGAAATGGGAGCTAGCCCATTGATTTTCAAATGTGATTTAAGGATTTCAATGTAAAGAAGTTTTCTTCTGATTTATCAATTTTAAAAATTTGTATCTGCTTATTTATCGATTAATCAATGTGTGAATATATATCTATATATGTACATATATAGTTATATTTTTATTTCGTTCACTCACGGAGTATACTTTTGTATACTCACCCCCCTCACTTTTCAGTTTCAGGGTAGGCGTTAAACTATGCACTTAGTCGGGTGGTGATCGCTTTATCAGTTAATAGCTTCAGGTATAAGCTATGTCGACTCATCCTTTGTAGTCCGTAGTCCACTGATAGTTATTCCTACTTTTCTTTTATTTATGAGATTTGATAAATGACAAACAGATTTGTAATAAATATTTGGAATTTATTTTGAGATGGATTGATCCCCACAAATTTTATCTGAATGAGTACTTTTATTGATTGTAGTGTACATGTATATTGAAGTGTTTGTGGTTCCTTGTTTTGACTCGGAGTTTGGGTGATTGGTTAGTTTGATTTGGAAGTGCTGTGTGAAATATTTGTGAAAACAGGATTTATAAATGTCTTACAGACCTACAGGTTGTATTCTATGTGATTGAGTACATCTTGGAGGTTTGTAGTGATTGTCAAAGGTGGGACCCATGGGTTGGGGCATGATAACTTTTGTGGTATCAAAGCTTTTGGTTCTAAAATGGTTTTGAAAAAACCCAAACTTGGTTTTGAACTATGATTTGAAAATTTGTACATGATTTTATTATTTTTGAAAATTTTCAGTGGGTTAGGTGAGTCGAGTCATAGGAAGCATCACCCCCATGTTAATACGTGCAATTGAATTCTGTTTTCTTTTTGTAGCAATCATTTTGTCGAGACCCAAATGAGGTCGTGATAGTCCGCAAAGAGAGTTAGTACCCGATGAGGAAAATAAGGCTACATCTTACGTGTCTCTACCAGAGCCCGAGGCACAATATGAGCCTCCTCCTCAATTTCAGCAACCAACAATGGGAATGCCTCCGAATATAACTCCTGAGCAATAGGTTGCTTTTATAACCTATTAGAATGCTCAAGCTACTGAAGCATCCGGATCAGCTCCAAAACTGTCCAAGCTGATTAAAGAAGTTCGATAGTTGGGAAGTGTGCCTTTTGGAGGCACTACATATACGGCGAAATCCAACAGGTGATTCAAGAAGATAGATGGTGATCTTAATGATATGAAACTGGAGGATAGGTATAAATTAAAGGTGGCTGTTAGATTGTTGGAGGATAGCACAGCCACATGGTGGGCTAATGTACAAGCTAGAGCCTCCACACAGTTGACTTGGGATAATTTTATGCAAGAGTTCATAGATCAGTACTACAATCCTTTCCACTGTAACCAGAAGAAGCAAGAATTCGTCCGTTTGAGATAGATGGGTAAAACAGTGACAGAGTATAAGACTCAGTTAAGAGAACTAGTGGAGTTTGTGCCAGAGTTTGCCAATAAAGAGAGCCTGTGTGCTAAATTTAAAGAGGGTCTGAATTTCAAGATTCGTGAGAAGATATCTTTATTCGGGACTAAGGGGTATAAAAAGATGATTCAGATGGCCCCCTTCGAGCTAAGAAGTTGGCAGGAGAGAGAAGGTCAAGGAGTCAGTTTCAAAAGAGGAAAGATTTGAGTGTATAAGTTAGCTCTCCATCCAAGAAAAGTTGTAGTAGTGGTTCATCCAACGGTGTTTCTGCTATGAGCCCAGCCAATATATCTTCACATTCTCCTCAAGGTTAATGACCCTTTAGATTCAGATCATCAGCACATGATCATGCTCAGGGTTTGAGACAGAGCCAGAATGTAGAAAGATGCCCTTCTTGCAAACAGTATCATATAGGTTTTTGCCCACAATCTTATGTGTGCCACCACTGTGGAGAGATGGGGCACATAAGGAGGTTTTATCCTGAGCTAAGTAGAATAGTGATGGGTGGACAGTCTAGTCGGTACTACTCACACCAACAACAGCCACCAGTTGAGTAGGCAATAGCTTCTTCGAGTAGAAGATCAAGAGCTGGTAGTTTATCCGCTGGATCTAAAGGTGCTCAGAGATCTCGAGATAGAGTTTAGATCAAAGTGTTCGCTTTGAACCAGGAGCAGGCACAGGTTAACCCAGATGTGGTGATCGGTATGGTTACTATTTTTGATCATCCTACATATGGATTAATAAATCCAAGTTTCAATCGATCTTTTGTCAACACGGCCTTAGCATCTCATGCAAATATTTCATTGTCATCCCTAGATCAAGAGATCATTGTGCATTCCCCATTAGGTCAGAAGTTTTTGAGGAAGACTGTGTTTAGGGATTGTGTAGTAATAGTGAATAGAGTTCAGCTAGTAGCGGATTTGATTCCTTTGAAGATGGAGGATATTGACGCGATTTTAGGGATGGACTGGTTATCCAGGCATGGAGCTAGCTAGAGTGGACTGCTTTTCTAAGCAGGTTGTTTTCAGAGAACCCGAAGAATCAAAGTTAATTTTTGAAGGTTAGCCGAATATTTTACCTAACAGTGTGATTTCTTCTTTAGAAGCCCAGAGGTTATTAAGGAAAAGATGCCAAGGGTATTGGCGCATGTTGTTGATAGTATAATTTTTGAATATTCTGTTGATCAAGTTCCCGTGGTAAGGGAGTTTTCTGATGTCTTTCCCGATGAATTGCCAAGAATGCCTCCAGTGTGAGAATTTGATTTTAGCATTGACCTGATGCCAAGTACTACACCGATCTCGATGACTCCTTACTGTATGGCACCAGCTGAGCTTAAAGAATTGAAGGTGCAGCTTCAGGATTTGGTGGATGAAGGTTTTTTCAAATCGAGTATGTCACCTTGAGGTTCGTCGGTGTTGTTTATCAGGAAGAAAGATGGGACCCTACGATTGTCCATAAATTATCGACAGTTGAATCGGGTCACTATCTAGAATAAGTATCCACTGCCCAGGATCGATGACTTGTTTGACCAGTTGCAAGGGGCGGGTGTGTTTTCGAAGATTGATTTGAGATCTGGGTACTATCAGTTGCAGATAAGGGATAGTGATGTAGCCAAGACAACTTTTCGGACTCGTTATGGTCATTATGAGTTCCTTGTTATTCCGTTTAGGCTAACCAATGCCCCAGTTACATTCACGGACCTCATAAATCGAGTATTCCACCCATATCTCGATAAGTTTGCGATTATCTTTATCGATGATATCCTGGTTTACTCGAAGACCAAGAAAGAATATGCTTAGCATCTTCGGATTATTCTTCAGACGCTGAGAGAGAGAAGATTATATGCAAAATTATTGAAGTATGAGTTTTGGCTCGGGAAGTAATATTTTTAGAATATGTGATCTCAAAGGAAGAAATTTTTGTGGATCCCCAGAAAGTGAAAGCTATAGTGCAGTGGGGGAGACCGAAGACTATGACTAAGGTTAGAAGCTTCCTAGATTTGGCAGGCTACTGCAGGAAGTTTGTTGAGGGTTTTTCTTTAATAGCGTCCCCACTGATACATTTAACGAGAAATGATATCAAGTTTGAGTGAGATAAGAGATACGAGCAGTGCTTTCAAGAGTTGAAGAATCGCCTCACCTCAACTCCAGTATTGACACTACCTATTCCGAGTGAAGGATATGTAGTTTTCAGTGATGCCTTCAGATAGGGACTGGGATGTGTTTTAATGCAGGATGGGAAGGTAATCGCCTATGCTTTCAGGCAGTTTAAGAAGCATAAGGAGAATTATCCGATCCATGATTTAGAGTTGGCAGCAATAGTCTTTGCTTTGAAGATTTGGAGACACTACTTATATGGGGAAAGGTGTCAGATTTTCACAGATCATCAGAATTTGAAATACTTGCTCACCCAGAAAGGATTGAATTTGAGGCAGAAAAGATAGCTTGAGTTGATCAAGGATTGTGATTTGGTGATTGATTATCACCTAGGAAAAGCCAATATGGTGGTAGATGCTTTGAGTAGGAAGTCTTCAATAACAGTAGCATATGTTTGATCGGTATACCTTTCATTGCTAATGGAATTGAAGAGTCTACGAGTGATATTAGAGTGTGGTCAGGATGGTTCGATGTTAGCCAATTTTATTGTGAGACCGACTCTAAGAGATCAAATTAAAGAGAGATAAATGCAAGATCTAGAATTAATGAGAGCTTATCAGAACATTATAAATGATAATGTTGGAGATTTCTATATCTTTCAGGATGGAGTTTTAACCTTGAGAGGTAGGATATGTGTACCCTCAAGTGATGATTTGAGAAATGCTATCCTAGAAGAAGCTTACTATTCAGCTTTTGCGATGCATCCTGGTAGCACTAAAATGTACAAAACCATCAAAGAAAGTTATTGGAGGTCTGGAATGAAGAAAGATATTATAGATTTTGTTGCCAGGTGTATGACTCGTTAGTAAGTTAAAATTGAACATCAGAAGTCAGCAAGGACACTTCAGCCACTACCCATACTAGAATAAAAATAGGAGTACATCACCATGGATTTTGTGATAAGATTGTCATGTACTCAATCTGGATATGATGCAATATGGGTGATTATGGACAGGTTGATAAAATCTGCACACTTTCTATCCATCAGAACTAAGTATTCAGTTGAGAAGCTAGCAAGATTGTATGTGACAGAGATTGTGAGGTTACATGGTGTGCCTGTGACAACTGTGTCAGATCGAGATCCCTGTTTTACATATCGATTTTGGCCCAGCCTTCAGAAAGCTATGGGTATGAGGTTGAACTTCAGTTCTGCATTCCACCCTTAGACAGACAGATAATCAGAGAAGACTATCTAGACTCTAGAAGATATGCTGAGAGAGTGTGTTAGAATTTCAGGAAAGCTAGGATCGATATCTATCATTAACTGAATTCGCCTACAACAACAGCTATCAATCCAGCATAGGAATGGCACCATACGAGCCTCTATATGGGAGAAAGTGTAGAACCCCTTTATGTTGAGATGAAGTGGGCGAAAGGAAGCTAGATAATGTTGAGTTAATTGAAGCCACCACAGAGAAAATAAAGATTATCCGAGATGGGTTGAAGACTGCCCAGGATAGACAGAAATCGTATTCGGATGATAGAAGAAGGGATTTGGAGTTTGAGATGGGTGAGCAGGTATTCTTAAAGGTATCACCCTGGAAGGGAGTGATACGATTTCGGAATCGAGGAAAGCTTCACCCAAGGTTTATTGGACCCTTTAGAATTATTGAGCGGATTGGCCCAATGGCTTACAGGTTGGAGTTATCGCCAGAAATGCAAAGGATACATGATGTCTTCCATGTATCCATATTGAAGAAGTATGTACCTGACCCTTCTCATGTTATTAATATGCTAC
This sequence comes from Trichilia minutiflora, assembly GCA_035590515.1. Taxonomy (NCBI): domain Eukaryota; kingdom Viridiplantae; phylum Streptophyta; class Magnoliopsida; order Sapindales; family Meliaceae; genus Trichilia; species Trichilia minutiflora. The sequence goes on from JAVXUL010115181.1 coordinate 7,705, forward strand.
CTGTCGACTTGAGAGAAGATTTGAAGTGTGAGGTGCAACCTGTGGCCATTCTTGATCGACAAAAGCGGACTTTAAGAAGCAAAATCATCCCTATAGTAAAGGTTTTGTGGAGGAGTGATGCTGTTAAGGAGATGACATGAGAGCCTGAGCTGCAGATGTTATGATAATACCCTCATCTTTTCCAGTATTAAGGTACGTCAAATTTTGAGGTCAAAATTCTTTTAAGGGGGATCGATTTGTGAGCCCCGTGCTTAGATCTCGAGGGTATATTTGTCATTTTATAATTTTTTTATTCATACATTTGCATTCATTCTATATCCCGTGTACATGTGGGTGTAATTCTATATTCATTTGGAAAGTTGGATTGGTTATAATAAAGTTTTGAGAATGAGAACGCAGGGACTTTAGTAAAATTAAATGTTAGTTTTATTTTGAGTGGGACCCCAATGATATTTTTTAATTAAGGGAAGGACTAGGGAGAAAGTATGCAATTCGTTTGAACGGATGCAAAATTCGTTCGATCGAATCAGGCAATTTGTTCGAACGAAGCCCAGAACGTTCGAACGAAAAACAGAGGAATTCCTTGGAAAAATTTGGTGCCAAATTCGTTCGATCGAATCAATCATTTCATTCGAACGAATGATCGACCATTCAAACGAAAAAGTGGGAAGCTCTCTGACTTTGAAAGTGTCAGATTCATTCAATCAAAACCTTATTCGTTCGACCAAATCATAATTCGTTCAAACAAATCCCGTAATTCGTTCGATCGAAGGCATTATTCATTCAAACGAATGCTAGTTCATGCGATCGAACGGACATGAAATATCGAGATTGCCCACTTCTAGAAGTTTCTCTTTAAGAGAACTTAAGGGTAAAATAGTAATTTTATCCCTAAGTTTATAAAAAGGGGACCCCTGCCCCATTTTGGTACCATTTCTCTCCTTCCTCTTCTTTTTTCTCCTGTTTCACGTTCTTTCCCTTTCTCTCTCTAAGTTTAGTCACATTTTACTCAAATTTTGATTTCTCTTCGCCTGCGAGTCTTATTCTATGCGTCTAGCACTCTGAGATCATTAATTTGGCGATAGGAACACGGAATCGCGAGAGTGCATCTAGGGTTTCATTTGAAAAATTTGGGAGGGTTTTGGCTTCTGGGTGAAATCGAGAAAAATCGACCACACCACGAGGTTCGTAGGTTCGTTTCTAACTCGTCTATGATATTTATGCATTTTAGTAACTTTGATTCCTATGGGGTTTTTTCTTAGATTTACCGCTTGTATCATAGTTTTGATGCGTAATGTGAGTTATGGTGAAGTCATGAAAGTCGTAGGAAGCTAGATTTATAATTTTGGAGTTTTTGGGTGAATATAAATAGTAACTCCAGTTATTATTTTGATGAATATGAGGGACCCACTAATCAAAATCTTATAAATTAATTATAATACATTGGTTTAGTTGTAATGTGGGTCCGTATCGATATTAATTGGGCAATTTGGCATCTAATAAGGATTTGAGTCGATTTTGCATAGTGGTCTAATATTAGAAATCCGAGGTTAGCATACATTGCACGTATTTAAGTCCCATTCATATTTTAGAACACATATTGATAGTATTTTTATGCTGGTGGTTAGACGATGATTTGCGATCAAGGTACTCGTGTGACTCGTCGAGGAATGAGGGAAACTAGGGAGTATATAACGCTGTAAGTGGACATTTTTATATCTTTTATGTATGTATATATGTTTTCAAGAGCAAAAAGCATGTTTATTTATTCTTTGGCCGGAGAGCCAAATGATTTAATTGGTTTAATTACATATCTGAAATATATAGATTTTGTGGCTTTTGAGCGCCCTTGTTGAATATACCATGTTTGATGATATTGATACGGCCTTTGAGCCATATTTTATGTTATATATGATTTATGGCCATCGAGCTGGTTTTATTTGATATGTGTTGATGATATGACCTTTGGGTCGGATTGTGATATTTATTGTGATTGACAGACATGATAGGCCTAGACATATTGTGATGACAGTCATGGTGGCCTGGTTTATTTGTGTATATGGTGATGTTAGCCATGCGGGCCTGTTGTTCACAGTAGCTACTGATGTAGCCTAGGGACGGCCTAAGTAGATAGAGGTCGCCTAGGTGAGTGTGAGACTTCACAGGTGGGGGAGTTATACGGTGTTTATGATTATTGTTATGAGTAGTAGGTTTAACCACCTGTGAGTCTCAGTCGGATTAGCACGAGATCACCACGTGGCTAATCCGAGGTGAACGTCAGTGGTGGGCTTGTTTGTTAAAATAAACTGTGCATTGTTTTATGTTGTGCATTTAAAAAGGATATTTTTAGAAAATGGCATGTTTATATTACATATAAAATCCACTGACGGCTCGGGGTTACGCCTGATCAGTGAAATCCTGGGAAACAGCCACGCCCAATGATTTCTCTTGAGTGTGATAAGTAATGAATTTGAAAGGAAAAGATGTTTTAAACTTACCCCTTTCAGATCCTCCCTTGGTGGGTGAACACCATTTGTATAAAGTATGCTTAATATGATATTTACTTATTTCTATATATATTTTTTTTATATTTTTATTGTTATTTGTGTTCCCTTATTGAGTATACATTAGTATGCTCACCTCTTTTCCCCCACTCACAGGGATAGTGCAGAGAGTACGTGAAGGGTGGTGGCTGTTTCGAGGATTGTGGTTTCAGGTATTGCTTCTATACTCGACTCACACATTTCATGAGTCCACTGGGAGTAGTTTTGATGATAGTGTCCAAGGTTTTTAATATTTTCAGGAAGGCGAAAGATTTTGATATTATTTGTAATTAAATTATTTTAATATTTTATAATATGAGAGAGTTTATAAGAAAAGAAAATGATGTTATTGATTTTATGATGTATGATTTTTATTTGTGATAGATTTGATGCTGAATGATTTTAGAAGTGTTTGGTTTATTTTGCTTATGAAAGGAAGTTTGGGTGTTGGGAAGAAATCATATTGGAAGTGTTTTGTGTGTGTTTGATTCTAGATTTTTAGTCTTACAGGTTCTTAGTAAGCATTTTGGGCTTAAAGAATGCTTATTAAGAATCTGTGGCAGTTGTCATGTGTGAGACCCACGGGTTAGTGTGTGATAAATTATTATACCAATTGTTATTAACAATAAAAAGAAAAAGAAAAAGAAATAATATTAATTATTATTATATAGAATAATAATTAATAACAATGGTTTGACCAATTCAAACCAATATAATAAAATATTAATTAATAAAAGATATTCACACACACATATATATAAGACTTTAATCAAATATTAAAGAATTAATTTTAATCATTAATTTAAAATAAGATGGTTAAGATTAAATCTAAACTTGATACTTGACAATTCATTAAAATACCATTTGTCAATCAAAGATTTAATTTGATTAAATAATAATTATTTAATCAATAATAAATGATCAAATATTTATCAATATATATATAACATTTGATAGTTGTCTTCCATTTGATCGTAAATCATATTTATGATATTCTAAAAAATTATCAGAACATCTCTCAATGTGCAGGTGCTAGTGCATCATTATTGAGAAAGTTTATTCTTTACATTAAAGAATAAAATTGTCTATCGATCAATGAATCAAAGCAATTTACTTTTTATCAATATGAAATATCATTAACTGACTTAATGGTATTCATTTTAACTATAGTCATCTATCGGTTATTGTATGTGATTCGCTGGATTCACAGTGAACTAGATATGAGCCGATATGAACTATTCCATATCACTTTGGTACAACTTCATATAGCCTAAGTTCTTAATGATTATGAGTGACCTTTAGTAAGATATCATGATCCCTTGAACATAGAGAATATAATTTCGAATAAACTCATATATTCATACTTATATGTAGTAAAGTCCCTCTTCTATCGACTTCTGATCGAGTATAGGCCATAAAGTTGTCAAACCTCTAACTCGATCATAAGATTAGAAAATCAATCATAAATGGGATCCATATTCAAAAACTCATTTTCAGAAATCGTATACTCTAACCAGAGATTTTGATCCCTGTGTACGACATTCCTGCCTAAGATCTCAAGCTTAAATATTTGAGCCAGTAGATTCCATCTTGATCATCAGTTGTTCTCATATAATAAGAATATATTGCCATCAAGCTTTTATCACCAGGCGTGACTGGCCTAGTACTATATACACAAATGAACGATGTACCTCACTACAAATAGTGGTTGTGATATCTCAGGTTAAAGGATTAGTGATATACTAGTACGACTATATAACGAATCATTGACTGTAGATAATCGCTCATGTGATTCATCACATTTGATCACATTCAGTAATACATTCTAAAATATACTAATCATATTTATACTCTTGTGACATAAAACTCGTCATCTAACTATTAGCATCGAATACTAATCATTGGCAGCAACTAAACATGCTAATCATGCAATGTAATCGTCCTCAATATCATCATCTCAATCAAAAACTTATTCAGATATATTTAAATCATAGACTCTGTTCTTATATATACAATACTTTATAGATAGAGTCTTGACATATAATACATCACAGGATATCATTTTGTATTATTATAATAAGCAATAAATCATAATTGAAGAAATGCAAAACGATAGAAAAATACCATTTGTAATTAATCATAAATAGTTTATAATTAATCACTACGATATATTTACTATAGATAATATTCTTGACCCGTATGACACAATTAGGTGTAGGACATATCTCCAATAAAAACATTATTTGGTTAGATTCCTACTTGATGATTTGGGAAAAATCAAGAGAGACGGATCGTAGATAAATAGTAGTTAAGAGAGACAATATAGCAAAGAAGGATTCAACACATATCTATCAGCTTGGATAAGTACATCACTTATCTTATTTCTCTAATTTGAGTTATCATTGAGCATGAATCAAGAAAAAGATGGTTAGATTACTATTTTTGAAACCCTAGATTTTGGACATAATCTAATTTATCAATTAAATTAAGATGTTTGAGCATATAATGGTGTTGAAAAAATTAAGAATGATTATTTGAAGAGTGGGAATGAGGGGTAGCCAGGGGGCTGATAGGAGAGACAGAGAGAGAGAGAGAGAAAGAGTAGACTACTAGTATGATCTTAGAATAAATAGGATCATGACGATAGTTATATTGTAACATCATACATATCATACATTTTATAATATGAGTAGATCGTATGAGAGATTTTTGAATTTATAAATGTATGTGTGTAGGCTCAGAAGCCATGCTTAAAGTGTCTTCAACACGAGGAGGACATCGAGCGAGCGCTTTTCTATCTCAGTGTGAGTGGATATTTCCTCCTTTGATTGTTACTTAAAGATAATTATAAATTTTTTTTCATACTCAAAATATATATGTATATATATAATTGATATTGGGAGGCAATGGAATGATGATTGTGTTGTGACTGGGATAGTCCCTTGTTTGTGATAGAATTAGATGATATTCATGATATGTTTGTTTATATGTCTAATAACCGAAGTGTCATTACTGTTATTTGGTCTTGTGTACTATTATGTATTATTTTGTATTGTTTTTGGTCTTGTGTGCCAATATGTATTATTTTTAGCCTTATATGCCATCGAGATTGGTTTTAGTATTTTGGCCTGTGAGCTATTGATGATGATTTTGGCTTTATGAGCCATTGATGATGATTTTGGCCTTGTGAGCCATTAATGATGATTTTGGTCCTATAAATCATTGATGATAATTTTGGCCTTGTGTACCGTAGTTTTATGGATTTCGCCTTATGTGTCGCTATTTTTAATTTTTATGTAGGTAAGGTTGGCCATATAACTCAAAATAGAGTGGGTGGAATCTAATAGACCTAGAAATAAGGATTAGCCATACAGTCCGAGATAAGATGTATGAGGTCCAATATTCTCGTATTATATAGCATTATACTTATATACCAATATGGGTACACATACCCTCACTAGTTGTGGATCAACCATGCAGCTCAAAATGAAGCGGATGGGATCCTACAGACCAAATGAGAGATTTTTATGTTTGAAATTTTCAGGCATTTTCGTCATAGTTTCTTATGACACATATTATTTATAGATTTCGTTTTATTTTTGTATTTTATCATCTGTTCACTGAGTATTTTCTTAAATACTTATCCCTCACTTCTCCATTCTAAGTTAGCGTAGTCGTATGCAGGTATATAATAGTTAATTAGATATTTCAGATATATTTTTAAATACTCGACCTATATTGTAACACCCCGTGTTTTTATCCGAGGGTATATTTGTCATTTTCTACCCCTCTAATTCATACATCTGCATTCATTTTATATTTTATGTGGTTGTGGGTGTAATTCTAGGCTCGTGTGGGAAATATTTAAGTGAGAATCTAAATTTTGGCGGGTTCGATCGATCGAATGGGTGATTCATTCAACCGATATATTGAGGATTCTCAGAAAGACTTTGACTTCAGATTCGTTCGAATGAATGGGGGGATTCGTTCGATCGAATTGGGATTCATTCGACCGAAAGAGTCATTCGTTCGACCGAAGCGTGGATTCGTTCGAATGAATGAGGATTCCTTCGACTGGTAATTTGCGAGCTCTCTGACTTCTGTAGCACCGAAGGATTTGTTTGATCGAAGGGGTGGTTCGTTCGAACGAATCGACGCAAAATAACAAAATTACCCCTTTCCAGAAGCTTCCTCCTTAAAAAAACTTAAGGGTAAAATGGTAATTTCACCCTTTTTCTATAAATAGGGGTCTTGGGGCCAGATTTTTAGGGTTTTTCTCTCCCTTCTCTCTTCTTTTTTCTCCTCTCACCTCCTTTCCATTTTTCTCTCTAAATCCACCTACATTTTGCCCAAATCTCAATTTCTTTTTACCCGCGAGCTGCATTCTACGCGTCTGGCATACTGGGAGCATCAATTTGGCGATAGGAGCACGGATTCGCAAAAGAGGAGCTAGGGTTCTATGGGCAAATTTGGGGTTTTCGAGTTAGAGACGAAATCAGAGTAAACCGACCACATTACGAAGTTCGTAGCTTCAATTCTAACTCGCCTATATGTTCATTTTATAATTTTAAGCATTTTTATTTGTATGGGTTTTTGTATGGATTTTCGTAGATCTAGTCCTCACATTTTAGTTTTAAGGCGTAATGTGAGTTATAGAGGAGTCGTAGAAGTCGTAGGAAGTTAGAAGTGCGATTTTGGAGATTTTGAGTAAATATGAATAGTAATTCTGATTACTATTTCGATGAAGGAGTGGGGCCCACTAGTTAGAATCACGAGTATAAGTTGAAATGTATCGATTTAGTCATAATGTGGGTCCGTAGCGATAATAATTTGGTAATCCGAGGTTTAGTGAGGGTTTTAGACGAATCCGAAAAATGGTTCGATGTTGGAAATTCGGGTTTAGCATGTATTGCACGTATTTGAATTCCAATTGTATTTTAGAATATGTATTGATAATAATTATGCATGTAAATAGACAACGGTTCGAGGTCAAGGTACTCGCGTAGCTCACCGAGGAACGAGGGGAACTAGGGAGTGTATACCCTCTCTGAGTTGTGATTGGATACTCTTTCCTTTTATTTCTTTATTTATAAACTTATTTTCTTTATAAACGAAATAATATGCAAATATTTGTAAATGTCTTTCTTATTGCCTTTCAAATATAATAATGTGTTTATACCTTTTGATTGGTCAGGACTTGTTGACTGGTCACTCGAAGATCCACTACTGTGGCTCTTCTTTGAAGATTGACCTACTGAAATACTGAGGTCCTTTCTCTTCTCAAATCCAGCCCTGGACCTTCTCTCCCTAATCAAAAACTCTGCTTGAAGGTCCAACTGTACTACCTCCCCATAACTCTGCCTGCCTGTCACTGGCATTCTATTTCTGATCTCTAAATTCAGCTCGGCCTCAAACTTAGCACACAAAGTTTATTCAATAACAAGTTTTAGAACAAACTCTGCCAACTGCCTTAGCTGAGTCTCATAATCTGCTACCATGCTATCCATCTGTCTAAGTTCATAAACTCTTACCTTTTCTGATTACTGTGGAAATGCGTAAAGTACTTCTCTTGAAAGGCTTTCAAGAAATCTATCCAGGTAGGCTTAACACTCAGCCTTAAAGATATATTTTGCTACCAAGTAGCAGCACTTTCCTCAAATAATCTGGTAGCCACTCTTAGCTTTTCCTTATCTGATAAATCCATGTCATCTATATTCTGTTGCATCTTCCTCAGCCATCTACTCGCTTCTAGAACATCATTGATTCCACAGAAAGGAAAATTCCAAGTTGTCTCACTTCTTTGATCAATTTGGATAATTTTCTTACTGGTCAAGACGATTCAGCTTAGTTCGGATCTAGCACTAAATTATGTGCACTCATAAACACCATGAATATGTTCCACGTCTCTTGTGACTAAGGAAAATGAGCATTCCCTCAGGATTTTGCATCTGTGACGGAGGATCTACAGGAACTTGCCCCTGCTCATAAGCAAATGGTAGAGTATGAGATGATACCTCCTGATTATCTCTAATCGCGATATTCCTCCGAGGTCTACCTCTTCCCCTCTCGGGTCATGACGGAATTCTACACCAAAAATCGATATAAACATATCAAAGCATAAAACATAATTGATTCGACTCAACCTATGGTCTACTAACACGTTCTAATTGAAATCATCAAAATCTAAAAATCTTCAATAGTCAAAATAGAGAGTTCAAAAACAGAAACACATCTCACTACCAAACCAAAAGCTCTTATACCAATAAAATTGTTATGCCCTAACCCTAGTCGCTCACGTGGCAATCACCATAAATCTTAGAAATATATCCTATCAGTTAGAATCCACCCCTGAGACCCGCAAGATATTAGTACCTGTTTTCAAACTCATTTTTAAAATAAAATAAGATAAGATAACATGAAAGATTTTCAATCATACAAGTATCAACATTTGTATTTTCTCAAAATACAATACAAATTATTCTTGGCCAAGCCAAATACATAAAATCACTTTATTACAAGTATTTTTCATACAGTAGACCATAATGAAAAAATTGAGTCGAGTACCTGAAAATTGTGCTGAAGTCCCACTTTAACTATGGTATACTGTGCCCGACTATGCTAACCTAAAATAGAAAGTGAGAGGTGAGTATTTGGGAAAATACTCAGTGAGTAGACAAATACACAACAAACAGAAATCATAGGCCCATATATTAATTACAAAAAATCCTTGTAATCATAAAATAAAACATAGTGAAATGTGGTATCATAGACATGTCTAGAAACTAATATAATATCAAATATGTATATCCCTTTGATCTATAGGACCCTATCCACTCCCTCAGAGCTGTATGGCTAATCTGTAATCCTAGTTGGGGATGTGTGCCCATGTATAATATCCCTCGATCTATAGGATCCTATCCACTCCCTTTGAGCTATATGGCTGATCTGCAATCCTAGTTGGGATACTATCATATCAGTATAAGGCTAGCATGCTTTAGCCTAGACATATGAATTCCACCCATCCCACTTAAAACTGTATGGTCAATTCACACTCCGAGGTCTATTGGATTTCATCCACTCTACATGAGCTGTATGGTCAATCCTTACCCATATATAATCAATAATATGGCACACAGAACTGTAAATCAATATCAATAGCCCATCAGGACAAAGCAAATAACTGTTGGCTCACAAGGTCAAAAACATTATATGTGGCTCACAAGACCAAAACAGTAAATTAAGACATGTTGGCTCACAAGACCAAATCAACGAGTACGGTACCCCAGCCATTACACTCAACTATGTCACATTCACAAACATATATAAATTGGCCTCCGG
>JAVXUL010115198.1:0-12043 GCA_035590515.1 Trichilia minutiflora
AATGATGGGACTCTAGTGCCTTTGGGCAAAGTGCAACCGCCTTCTATTAATGTTTCAGCTAACATTTCTGTAAATCCCAGGAGCTGCCTGTCCATCCTCCTTCCCTTTTCAGATGATGTGACTGTAACAGACCTGGAATTTATAGAAATGTCAGCTAAAACATTGATAAAAGGCAACTGTACTTTGCCCAATGACACTAGAGTCCCATCATTCCCATTCTTCGATGCCTAATCACATTACCAGGGCATTATATAAAGGGGGTTCTCCAGCGAAGAAGGGGGAGGGATATTTTGGATTTTGACCTTCCACTTATACTTCTTAGCATTCCTCTTTCGGCTTTCTCTTCTTCACACTCGGTAAAGGAGCTTCATTTCCTACATTGTATTCCGATTTACTTACCGAAATTGATCACATTTTCCTTCATCATATCTGACTTAGGCATCGGGTTTTCTTGTTGGGAACCCCACCCGACGTTACTCTTAGTATGTTATTATCTTATAAGGACTTAGAGATAAAGCTCTGCAAGGAAGAATCTGACCAACAACTCTCTCCGACATGGATCCAGTAATGTAACAGTCACGTTCATATTCACACCTCAACAATATTATTATGCAAATTAATTATGTGTATTTTTTTATATTGTAATATTTAAATTAGTTATTTAATTTATTTATTATACATATTAATTTGTAATGCATAAATTATTAATTTAATATTTGTATGTACAAATTTAATTTTATTATACATACATTAAGGTAGATATATTAATTAATAATTTAGTTAATTATGTAATTAATTGAAATTAAGGTAGGGCATTTACGATACTAACTCTTTTTCTTTGGTTAATTAATAATTTTGTCAATTAAGTAATTGGCCGAAGTTAAGGTAAGGCATCTAGGATGCTTACTCTCTCCTTCTAACTAATTAAAATTTGGTTAATTAAGATAAAGTAGTACATTCACTTTATTCTTAAGTCAAAGTTGAGGTAGGGCATTCAGGATGCTTATTCTTTTCTTCTGATTAATTAAAGTTTGACTAATCAAGATAAAGTAAGAAGTTTAAGACATTTATTTTATTATTAGATTATGTAATTTATATTATTTATTATTACTAGGTATATTTAGAGTGATATATTATATCATTAGATTATATGTCTAGGAAAATTCTATCTAAAGATATTGATATTTAAGTGGTATTCCTATAACTCACTAGTCTTTTTTGAGACTTTTCTTGGTGTGATTTTTGATGTGATTTTTCATATTTATTTACTTGAATAATATTAATAATAAATTCATAAAATTTAATATTATATGATCCATATAATTTTATTTAATTAAGAAGTAGTCACAACATCTTTAATTATATAAAATTATATATTCAGTATTTTAGAGACATATTATAACATTAATTGTAATTAATTATATGTATATAATATATTTTATCCCACACGGATTTTAATTATATTTGTATGATTAATTAAAATAAAATATTAAATTATATTTCTTAATTTACCCACAGGTGTTAAGAAAAGAAATATAATTTGATAGTTTTATTATAAAGTTATATATGAATCTCATTAAATTAAGTTTTAGCCTATTGGCAAGTTTAATGTCACTACGTTCATATTTAAGTATGATTTATATTGGTAAAACATAATATATTTAGTAGGCTCAGTTTTAATTAATAAGAATGTATTTTATGTAGTTATGCAACTTGTAAATTTCTCTGATATTAAATATGATATTCCCGAACTGAGAGATGACACCTATAAAGTATAGAAGGAAAGAATTCTCCTTCGTTTATAGTGCATAGACATAGATTGTACTATTTAAAAAGACAAATTACTGATTGTTTCATTAAGTACTCCAAGAGAAATCATTTTTTATGAACAATAAGAGTGATCTAATCCCCTTAACGTAATATTTATAAAGACCAAGATTTCTGATAGTTTTCGTAGTTCAGTCGATTAGCATGAAAATGTCAGGGCATTACTGAAGGCTATAAATAAACAATTTATTTCTTTAGATGAAGCATTAACTAGCACTTTAATTATGAAGTTTTCATCCTTAAGGCTCACTACAATGAAAGGTGTGCGTGAGCATATAATAAAAATGAGGGATATTGCGACTTAATTAAAAACTCTTAAGGTTAATATATTTGATAATTTCCTTATGCATTATATAAACCCCATATCTTTAAGATAAAGGCATTTTATTCATTTTATCCTCTAGAGATATTTTTATCATTTTTTTATAATATGAGTTTGGGTATCGGTTTAAGTAACAACTTAATAATGATCATATCGAATGATTTTAAGTAAAGTTTCATTTGAATTTGAGCATGGTATGTGTTAGAAATGAACTCAAAAAGCAAGTTTTAAAATTTTTTCTTAGATAAGCAATTCAGTTGAACGAATCAGAAAATTTATTCGAGCAAATCGTTTTAGCGGAACGAATTGAAAAGCTTGATTGAATGAAAAACTGCAGAAGAATTCAGTCAAACTAATCTATTAATTCATTCAAATGAATAAGTTTGGTCGAATGAATATACAGGCTCGTTCAAATGAATCTATAGCCATAAAATTTCTAGAGAACTATAAAAATCTCAATCAAACGAATCGAGTAATTCGTTCAAATGAAATGAGATTTAAACGAATAGATCAGGTAATTCGTTTAACTGAATTGACTGAAAATCTAAAAAAAAAGTCAAAATTAACCTCATAAAATTTTGTTCCTTTCTCCTTATCTAAGAATAAAATGATAATTGTACAAATCTCTCTATATAGGCCTGATTACACAGGAAATCTCATTTTCTCTGTTCACTTTTTTCTTCCTTTTCTCATTATCCCCCCACAGTTTTGCTTCATCTATATTTTCCTCATTTTTTCCTCATTCGATTGATTAAATTTTTGTCTTTTGTGCTAAATTAATAGCTTTCATCATCTTCTATATCCTACATACTTGATTTCAATAATTTGATGGAGATTCAAGCTTGGAGAGTTGTTTGGGTAAAAATCCAGACGAACGCGTGGAGGCCTTTTAGGTAGACGTCTGTCACCATCGATCCTTATAACAGTATCACCTGACCACTTGTTTCTCAGGGACCCTAACTACTCACCACCCAAGGCTCCCTGACTCATTTCTCTCAAGAACCCTGACTACCCACGACCCAGGCTTTCTGACCACCCGCCTCTCAAGGACCCCTAACTATTCACCATTCAGGCTCCCTGACTGACATCTCTCAGGAACCTCAACTATCCACCATCCAGGCTTCCTAACCACCCGCCTCTCAGGAACCTCGACTGCCCTCTACCCAAGTTCCCTAGCCATTGCCTCCCGGTAAGGCCTAACCCCATCACAAGCCCTTGGAGATCATCAAAAATGGGAATGATTAATGATCAAGGACCCTGCAGTAAGAAGCGCTGCCCTAATAGATTTTAGATATCTATCCCATCTCCTGTCGAATCTCAGAAGGTCTGGCAGCGTCAGGCTTGATGGATGTCACGTCTCTTAAATAAAAAAACGACTAGCACACTGTCTTAAGGCAGAGCGTTCCATCATTCCCATTCTCCGATGTCAAGTCACTTCACTCACATCCCAAGGGCCCTATATAAGGAGGCCAAATCAATAACAAAGGGGGTTGAATTCATTTTTCTCTTCTAACTTGTATGTTACTTAAGCTTTCCGTTCCTTTTCTTTCATTTTGTCAGAGTTATTTGCTCCACTTTTTACACTTTTGCTGACTTAGGCATTGGAGTTTTTTCGTTGGAAACCCCACTCGAAGTAACTCCTAGTGTGTTATTGTCTTACAAGGACTTAGAGGTGAAGCTCTGCAAGTAAGAATCCAGCCAACAACTCTATTTGACATGGATCCGATGACGTAACAACCATGTTCATATTCACAACTCAATAGCTGGCACCATTTATGGAAAACTAATGAAAAACCACTTATAAAGTCATTCAGCAAGAAAGAAAGAAGTGAGAGTAACTTAGAAAACTTTGTAGTACTTTGAGTTTCAAAAAATAGTAGAACAGAGAAGGGGATCAATAGAATCTAGTTCTAATAAAAACACTGTACGCGATTGTGAAAGGGTCTTGTTTGAACATGAGGGATTTGTTGTCCCTCCCATTGCAGGTGCATCCCGACTAGAGGATGATCACCTGACCCGATTAATGGTGAGTAAGGCGGACAAACTAAAGAAAGTGCTTATGGTGATAAAGCAATGGATGGTAGGAGAGTCTGCCCGTCTGAAAGAGCTGAAGGTATCATATCCTCCAAAAAGGCGAGAGAATCGGGTCCTAATTGACAGCGATATAATAAGGGAATCAGTCGAGGTCGAAGGTCGGGTGCCCTATACTCGACTGACTACTTTATGTAAGGAAAATGCTAAGGTGACTGAAAGATTAGTAGAGGAATCTCCTGCCTTCCTGGGCCTCAATACTCCCTTTAAAATCTATGAAGGGCATGACCGGAGTAAGGGCGATGGCGATAGAGACTATAATGCAGCAAGTAAGACCAGGACGAGGCACAGTCTGGCTTCTATGGACATAAGATTCTACCTCAATAAAAAGCATGCTTGAAAGAAGGAGGCCACCACAAGCGTTAGCAAAAAAGAGGTAGAAGAATGTGTACAGAAGATGCTATACGAAATGAAGGCTAAGGGGGGAGTTGAGTTGGTAGAGAATCCGAGAGCTGATAATGTTCGTCCTTCCACATTCACGTCTCATTTCACTGAGGAAATCCTGGAGCTTTGTCTGCCCAGAAAGTTTAAAATACTGCAGTTTCTAACACCAAAAAATTCGATCCCTCCTTACACCTGGACACATTCTGGAAAATGATGCTGATCTAAGGACTGACTGACCAGCAGATGTGTCGGCCCTTCCCATTAACATTGGAAGGACCTATTTGATGCTAGTTTAAGAATTTGCCACCACCCAGCATCGATAGTTTCACTTAGTTGGTAGCGGCCTTCAAAAATGAATTTCGAGGAGCTATAACAACAAGTCGCAATTTGAGCACTCCGCTGTCAATACGCCAAGAGCCCCGAAGAAATCTTGAAAAGTTTTGTAAGGAGGTATCATAAGGAAGTCATGGAGTTAGAAATCACCCTCTTGCGTTAGAAGGATTGAAGAGGGGTCTAAGGATGAAAAGGTCCTCGTATGCCATCCATCGATAAACAGTAGATTCTTATGAGGCAGCTCGGAGCGAGATGCTTGATGAAATTGAGATATAAGGAGAGATGCTCCTAAGGTTAAAAGAGGAGGGTCGGGCTACCTTGACTAGGAGAGAACAGCACCCAGTTGCTCAGCGAAAAAAAAAAAGGGACCGCTATGGGAACCCTGGGCGTGACCGAAAAGATGGGGGCCAGGGAAGGCCTCTCCGTGAAACAAGAAGGGATGAGCCCCCCAGATTCCATCAGGCAAGAGATCACCCGGGGAGGGTGGCTCAGGTAGCCAACCATAACTTCATGCCCCTCAGAGCCCCTTTGTTTGAAGTATACGAAGATGCTCAGTATAGAGGATTGCTGGCACCCCAACCCTGAAATATGAACGTCAAAGTGCTTAGGAAGAATAAGGGAAAGTTTTGTGAATACCACGGGGAGAAGGGTCACACTACGAATTAATGTGATAACCTGCGATCCCAGATCGAGGTACTTATCAAGAAAAACTACCTCACCCATTATATTACGGATTATCGATAAAATAATACGAGTACGGGATGATGTCCAGATGATAATAGGTCCTCGAGACCTGACCAAGGTATCCTAGTCATTTCAAGTAGACCTACCCTGACAGGATTGTCGAATAATGCATGCAAGAATTATGTGCGTTACTCCCTGCCCAGTCATTCATCCGATATGCACGTGATGAATGTACATGCTGACAAAAGGTTAAGGATTGCTACCATCCCTATTCTGTTTACTGACAAGGATGAAGTTAGAGTCCACTACCCATATGATGATGCATTAGTATTGGCTATACGGATAGCATTCAAGCAAGTTAGTCAGATTTTGATCGACACGGGAAGTTTCACAGACATCATCTTCAAAGATACCCTAGACTCCCTAGGCATAGAGGATCTAGAGTTATCCCAGGCTTACTCGGCTCTATACTGATTCAGGGATTCTTGTATTATTTCCTTAGGATCAGTACAATTACCTGTAACTATAGACAATATGCCCTATCAACTAACTGTCATGGTGCATTTCCAAGTAATAGATCTAAAGATCCACTACTCTGTCATCTTGGAAAGACCTTTTCTCTGAAACACCAAATTGGTGAAAAAAGTGCACTACCTAAAGTTGAAATTCTGAGCTAGAGATGGAATCGAAATCGTCAGAGGTAATCAAAGGAAAGCAAGATCCTGCTTCACTACCACTTCTCGAAACACGTATTGCATCCAAGGAAAGCCTCTAGGAACGATCATCGGGGAACAAGGGAGACCATCCCCCGAAGATACTCAGATGACTGACATACAGGCGACATCTTCCTCCCCTGATGATATTAAGGAAGAAGGCATACCCCGAGGTCCAGTTTTGGAACCAGTAGAGATTCTGGAAAGCATGGCGATTGATGGGCGGCGTCATGACAAAACGATCCGGGTAGGTAGTCAACTGACTCCTTATTTGAAGCAGGTCATAATTACGACCTTAGAACGAAACAAAGATGTATTCGTTTAGAGTCATGAGGATATGCCAGGGATAACTGCAGATGTCATGACCTACCGTTTGGTCGTTAATCTCACCCACAAGCCAATTTGATAGAAGAGGAGAGTTTTTAGCATAGAGAGGCAAAAAGCCATTCAGGCGAAAGTTGATAAACTACTCAAAGCGAGGTTCATCAGAGAAACCTAGTACCCCAACTGGATAGCAAATATGGTACTGGTGAAGAAAGCCAATGGGAGTTGGCGGATGTGTGTCGACTTTACCAACCTCAATAAAGTCTATCCTAAAGACAATTTCCCCCTACCTCGGGTCGACCAGTTGCTAGATTCCACTATCAAGCATGAATTATTAAGTTTCATGGATGCCTTCTCGAGATACTATCAGATACTCATGCATCTTCCTGACCAAGACAAGACAGCCTTCACTACAAATCAAAGGTTGTATTATTACTAGGTGATGCTCTTCGAGTTGAAGAATACCGGGGCCACTTTTCAGAGGCTTGTGAACAAGGTGTTAAAGCCATTAATTAGAAGTTCTATGGAGGTTTATATGGATAACATGATTGTCAAATCTACCAAGGCCAAGGATCATGCTCTCCACCTAGAGAAAGCCTTCTCCCTCCTCAAAGAATACAACTTAAGGCTCAATCCCGAGAAATGCGCATTAGGTGTTAGGTCCAAAAAGATTTTGGGTTTCATGATCAACGAACGAGAGATCGAGGCTAAACAGATGAAGGTTCGAGCCAGAATGGACATAAGAGCCCCTAGAACATTGAAGGAATTACAGAACTTGACTGGAAGGTTAGCGGCCCTCAATCGCTTCATCTCTAAATTCACTGACAAGTGTTTTTTAGGGATGTGAGAAAAGGCAAGGGTATAAAATGGGACGAAGAGTTTGAAAGTTCATTTCAGCAACTCAAGGTTTACTTGGCCTCAGTCCTGTATTTGGTCAACCCTTTGTCAAAAGAGATGCTGTACCTCTACCTTACGGTCAGCCAGTATACTGTCAGTTCAGTACTGGTAAGGGAAGATCATTAGAAAATATAGAGGCCCATCTACTACACCAATAAGGTATTGTTGGATACCGATATTCAATATACAAAACCCGAGAAGCTGGCGCTGGCACTCATCGTAGTAGCCAGGAAACTGCACCCTTACTTTTAAGCCCATTAAATAATGGTGCTCACTGATCAGTCACTCAGATAGATTCTTCATCGACCTGATCTATCAGGAAGGCTGGTTAAATGGTCGGTGGAACTCAATGAGTTTGATATCAAGTTCCAGCCACGCAAAGCTATCAAGGGACAGGCACTGGTAGACTTTATGGCTGAGCATGTGACTGAGGAAATCCTGACTGTCTCACATCAGGATAAAAATTGATCAGACCTCATAAAAGTAGAACAGTCTGATCTCGAGAACCCTTCTCTCTGGTATTTATTTATTGATGGGTCCGCATGCTTCAGTGGAGGCGGAGCAAGGGTCATCCTAGTCGATCCCGAAGGAGAAGAGGTTATGTATGTTCTTAGATTTTTCTTTCTTATTACTAATAACGAAGCAGAATATAAAGCTTTGTTGGCAGGACTAAGGACAGCTTTGGAGATCGGGGTACGTGTTCTCATAGTCAGCAGTGACTCTCAGCTTCTAATAAACCATGTGAATGGTACCTACTAGGCCCGAGAAGAGAACATGAGGGCTTATCTTTCAAGGGCCCAAGAGTTAATCAATAGATTCACTAAGGTGAAACTAAAGAGAATTTCTTGATCTGAGAAACTTTGGGCCAATGCATTGTCAAAGCTCGTCTCAGTACTTACGAGAGACATCCTAAAAATGATCTCTGTAGAGACCCTGGATTGTAAAAGCATCAGTCAGTCAGAGGATGATATAGTGATGATTACCAGGGAAGATCCCCTTACCTGGATGGACCCTATCCAGGGATACATAGAGGAAGGGTTACTCCCTCCCGACAAGAACGAAACTCTCAAAATCAAGAGGAAGACCACTAGGTTTGCAGCAATAGATGGTGTTCTCTATAAACGGGGGATTAGCACTCCCTATCTAAGATGTCTTGCGCCATCAGAAGCAAAGTAAGCACTAGAAGAGATGCACCAGGGATTCTGTGGGAATCACAGTGGCAACAAGAACCTGACCTTTCGAGTACTGAGACAAGGATACTTCTGGCCCACCATAAAACAAGATGCCTATGATCTGGTTTATCAGTGTCATGCCTGTCAAGTCCATGGTGATGTCCCGAGATAGCCTCCAGAGAACCTGATAACCCTGCTCAGCCCCTGGTCATTCGTTCAGTGGGGACTAGACCTAATAAGACCTTTCTCGATCACTAAAGCTTATGCGATGTATGTCATCGTAGCTATTGATTACTTTACGAAGTGGGTGAAAGCGGAGCCCCTGTCTAAGATCATAGAACAAAACATGATTGTCTTCATTCACAGAAACATCCTCTATAAACACGTCATCCCTAGCATGCTGATCACTGATAACGAGAAGCAGTTTGATAATAGAGGATTGAAAGATTTTTATCAGGAATAGAACATTGACCTCAGGCTTGCCTCTCTTATCCACCCCAAAGTAAATGGGCAAGTGGAAGTAGCTAACAAAATAATCAAAAAGTTATTAAAGAAAAAGCTGGGAGAGAGGAAGGGAGCCTGAGCAGACGAGCTTCCGAAAATCTTATGAGCATATAGGACAACGGCAAAAACTGCCACAGGAGAGACACCCTACCTGTTGGCCTATAGTTTTGAGGTAGTCATGCCTATAGAGATGGACATCCCCAATTTCTGCATCCTCCACTTTGATGAAGAAAGAAACCAGCAAGCCATGCATTTGAAGCTCGATTTATACAAAGAAGTCAGAGACCGTGCTCTGATATGCATGATTGCCCATCAACAAAGAGTCTCCCGCGCCTATAATAAAAACATTAAATCTTGATCCTTTAGAAAGGGAGACCTTGTTCTTAGGAGGGTCACTCTGAACACACGAGTGGCAGTCGAGGGATCTTTAGGCTCTAACTAGGAAGGTCCCTATCAAGTAATTAGAGTAGTCAGGCTAAGGACGTACAAACTGGCAAGGCCAGACGGCAATATCCTGAATAAGTCGTGGAATACTGAGATGCTAAAAAAGTACTATCCCTCAGATATGTCTCACCTCAGGATGCTTCACTTGCAATGTATTCCAAAACTATCTATAATAATAAAATTATTATTGTCTTTCCATTGCAAGTAAGGAAGCATTGTACAACATCTCTATTTTTCTGAGTCTTTGACCCACGTTAGGCTGTATAAACCCCCGCACTATGTTAGGCAAACTGAGAGCCTAAGATCTAGCATGGGCCGGGCATCCTAAGCCCTGGCCTGCATTCGCCTTTGCTCCTAGTGTTATAATTGGCCTTAAAGCCCTAAAATTCCCTAACACTAGCTTGAGTCCTTGACGCACGTCAGGCTGTATAAACTCCCGTACTATGTCAGACAGATTAAAAGCCTAAGACTTAGCACGGGACTGGGTGTCCTAAGCCCTGACCCGCATCTGCCTTTGCTCCTAGTATTATGGTTGACCTTAGAGCCCTAAAATCCCTTAACACTAGCTTGAGTCCTTGACCTGCGTCATGTTGTATATAGGCCCCTATACCGTGTCAGGTAGACTAAGAGCTTAAGACCTGGCACAGGACTAGGCGTCCTATGCTCTGACCCACATCCGCCTTTTCTCTTAATGTTACGATTGACCTTAGAGCCCTAAAATTCCCTAACACTAGCTTGAGTCCATGATCCATGTCAAACTGTATAAGCCCCCTCATCGTGTCAGGCAGACTGAGAGCCTAAAACTTGACACAGGATCGGGCATCCTAAGCCCTGACTCACGTCCGCCTTTGCTCCTAGTGTTACGGTTGGTCTTAGAGCCCTAAACTCCCCTAACACTAGCTTGAGTCCTTGACCCGTGTCAGGCTTTATAAGTCCCGTACCATATCAGGCAGACTAAATGTCTAAGACCTGGTACGGGGCCGGGCATCCTAAGTTCTAACCCACATCCTCCTTTGTTCTAGTGTTATGGTTGGCTTAAACCGCTTTAAAAATCCCCTAAAACTAGTCTTAGTCTTTGAACTATATCAGACAGTATAAGCCCCTTCATTGTGACTGGCATCCTGAGAGAATAAGACCTGCACGGGGTCAGACATCCTAAGTCCTATCCGCGTCGATGTTATCTCCTAATATTGAAGTTAAAATCCCTTCACACTTGTCGAATTGTAAGGATGGCACTAGTCAGGAACTTTCTCCTAACATGTCTCTCAGTAGATTCTAAGCGTGCCCAATCTTTCCTGGACTACTGACTACATCCTGACTGAAGGACGTTCTACCAATTCAAAGTAATTTATCTCACAAGTATTTAGTTCCATGGGAATTCATGCATTGTCAGAGCTAAAGCAAACAAGAGCAGAAATGAAATGAAATTCTTTGTTTACTCACTTTGAGTATACAAGTACAAAAGTGTTAGTATACATTTGCTCTTTGAATGGTTAACTACAAAAACGTATAGTTACAACAACAAAGACAGAGCCAGTAAGTACTATGGGATTGGTTAGGTGTACTTGAGAGAGATGTCTTCCTTTTCTTCACCAGAAGAAATCTATATAGGAGGATTTTAATCATCTGTCATTTGCTCCTGATGATCTTGTGTCCTGGCTACCCTGGAGGAAGGGACTTCAACTGATCGGCCTTGATCGTCCTTCCCCTCCTCCTCATTTGCAGTCGGGTTGGCATTTGGTTCTGTCGTCTCAGGAGGAGCATCTGGAGCGTGTGAACTTGAAACCCCTAGAACCTTTCGAGGTACTAGTCATGACCTTACTAGGCTGTCTCCATTTAAAAGTAGCCCGACATCCGTGGCAGTCAGACTTAGCAACAAACCTGCCATATTAAAGGGGATTTCAGGCTAGTCCCTTCCTACCTCTATATCAAAAAACTGGTCAGTAATCTGCTTTGTTGAAGTAAGGTATTCAACGAAGGATCTAAATATTTGAGGTTATACCTGTATCTTCGAATGTATAAAGTATTGGACCCTGAGGCGGTCCAATCCAATCCATGCTGGCAATGAACCAACGATCCTTCCAGTTCTTATTGGATGAAGGGTTCCCCTTAATCTTTGTCTGGTACCCTTGATGAATTTATAAATAGTACCATCTCGAATATTGGCTGAGGCTCTTCCTGAACATGTAGAGGTGTAATACCTCGTCGGGAGTGGGGACAGGCAGTTTTGCTCTGGCCTTCAGGACGAAAAGGCCGTTCAGGATTCTCCAGTTGTTCAGAGTGAGCTAGTAGGGGGGACTCTCAAAAGTTTCAAAGATCCTGACACAGTATCATTACAGAGGGAGTCG
>JAVXUL010115216.1:0-17579 GCA_035590515.1 Trichilia minutiflora
ATTAAGAACACAAAAACACAAAACAAATAAAATCCATCCTTAAAGCACAATTTATCACATTGAAATGAGGAAAATAACCATGAAAATTATGAATAAAATACAAGCTAACAATTTGAGCTCCCACCTTTATTTGACGCGTTTTGATTAATTTTGGCTTTAAAAAGTCGATTTCACTCCCAAAACCCTTATTGATTTAACCAAAAATTAAGCCCATAAAGCATTAGGAAGAGTTCTATTACTATTCATTGAATTTGAGGATTTACATTTCCCAGTAATTAGAATATCCTAGGGTTAATTTCAACCCTTTGATAAGTTTCTAAGCTTAATCTAAGTATTAATTTCATAAATTAAAGAAATTAAAACCTAGGGTCTACTATTCATTTGAATTCAATTTGGTTTTGATTATTACAATTGGATTTAAATTTATATTAATTAAAATGTAGAATACATATTTGTGCAATTAAAATGCTAAAGTTGTAAATTTGAAATTTTGGGCGTAATAAACAGTAATTATAGATACTGTGCATTCGATGGGTTTGCATAATTATGATTAATCAGATTGGAATTTAGTATATACATGCCAAATTAAATTCATTAAATGTGAATTCATAAGGAACTGGATTGATTTGAACAAATTTGATAGAATACTCAAATTGGGTACCAAAATGAGTTAAATCATCGTGAACATATATAAATATTGATTTGAAATATGATTATGAGATTCTATTATAGAAATCGATGAAATGATCAAAAAACGATATTTTACAGTGAATAAAATATATGAGTTAGATATTGAATTTGACATTCATATGCATTATTCATGCATATCATATTATTTTTATAAGAAATAGTTGTTAAATTATTTATAGACATGGACGTTTTAGTTCGAGAATTTTCGTCAAGTGAAAGCCATCCAAAGAGTGATTCCCTGCCTCGAGTTAATGAGTGAAATTATTTTGACTTTTTTTTAGTTTTCCTATACACTATTTATAAAAAACTTATTTGATTTGTGCGTTAGAAAAATAGAAATATTTTATATGGTTTGATTGGTGTTGAGAGGCGATGATGATTTGATTGAGACTGAGACCAGGAGGAGGTCTCACTTATTTGTGATAAATTTGTATGATGAATTGATTGTTAAATTGGGGCATGATTTGTACACATAGATAGATAGATAGATATAGATATGGTTGAGGTCGGAGGCCCATTATGATCTTTATGATATTAAAGTTATGATATACTTTCATAAGTTTTAAGGGACCAATATGTACATTTAAGGCCAAGAGGCCACAATTAAGCCAATATTATGATGTTTTGATATTGATTTCGATCTTGTATGTCGGTGTTTTTGATATTATAGAGGCTAATGCTATCCTACAGTCAAGAAAGGTGGATGGAATCCAAACCTATTAGACCCAAGAATGAGGATTATGCTACAATCAATTGAAGTGGATGGAGATCGAATAGACCCAAAATGCATAGCATGCTATCGCATTTATGAGTTATGGATGTCCTACAGTCAATTGAGATGCATGAAATCTAATATACTCAATTTATTTGATTTATATTAATATTGATGATGTCCTGATTAATGAGTGCTTTATGTTTTGCTTGGTTTTTGATGAGACAGTTTAAAGCTGATTTATTATGATAACAGGTTTTCTTAATATTCTATTGATTTGGATGTGAGTTATAAATTATTTTCTTTATTTTTATATGTATTTTCACTCGCTAAGTATTTTTAAATACTCATTCTTTGTTTTTCACATTTTAAGATAATCTACATCAGATGGTGGGTATAGTTGATTTTAGCAAAGATTTCATTGTTGATAACACGTACTCGACTCAGTTTAAATATATGTTCAGTCTGCTAAAATTAAAATTAAAATTGATTTTTATTGAATGATTTATATGTATTTAAATTATTCAGCTGAGTATATTTTGAAGATGATTATATTTGTATTAATGTGAAACTATTACATTAAATTTGGATTGTAGTTTTGAATGCCTTATATGTCCTTGACATGTATTCTAATTAATATAATATATTTTTTGGATTTATGGTGATTGCCATGAAGTTTTATTCCTAAGATCGAGGTGTGACATATGCACTTTCTTGCGATGTATTGGCTCTTTTTTTTTTTGGTATCCGTGTCTAATTATGTAAATAAAAACACATATATAAATTCTAAACTCAAATTAACACTAATATAAACTATATAAAATATTCATGCATCCTAATCCAGGTTTTTCTAGTCGATTTTTAATTATCGAGGCATAATTTATTTTATGACCATTTAGTTGATTTGCAATAATAAAATTCTATAGTCAATTCATAACTAGATAATTATTGGTGATTCGAATTTAATCCAACAATTACTTTTACGGACTAATTTTCATCCTTAAAGCCAATTTTTGAATTTTCGCAGATTAACCTTTTAATTTATTCTGTTAACTAACAAATTTACGAAATTTAACACAATTTATAAAAATTGACCTTTTTCTCAAAAACTCCAAAGTATATAGTTATGTATTTACTGTTTATTTATATCAATTTTTTTAATTTTGTATTTTCAATATTATAATAATAAATAACACTATTATACGTCCTTATTAATATAATTTAAATCAAATTTTCATAATTAGAGTTAAATTTATCATATAAAAAGTAAATTTTAATTTCACAAATTTATAAAATTATGCAAAATTGAAGTTATAAAATATTAATAAACTTACCAAAAAGTTGAATTTAATCCTAGGAAATTTTAATAATTATAATTACACGAAAATTCCAAATCGGTAAACAGTAGTCCAAATTTTTTTCTAATGTTTTTTAACTCTAATCTCTGTCAAATTAACAAAATAAGACTTAAATAATAACGAAGGAGTGAAGTAGATTTGATTTATAGAAAAAAAATTGTAATTTAAACGATTCAAAGCGGAGAAAAATGAAAGGAAAAGGGGAGGAATAAAACAATGGCAAAGAGGAAACCAATGAGGGGAAACGAAGCAGGGAGGGGAATAATCAATTCCCTCTCTGTGTAGCTATATATATATTGTTGTCATTGAGAAAGACCAAAATGCCTCTGGTGAGAGGGAAAAGACAAAAAGTTTTTTGGTGGCAAAAGTGGGATTTCGTTTGGATGAATTTTTAAAAATTCGGATTAGTTTGGATTTTGATTTTAATGAATAACAATTATATATTTTTTATATTTAATATTATTAATATTTATGAACAAATTAACCTTAAATTTAACAAATAATAATTCATATAAATAATGGTCATCAACGATATCGATATTATTATAGGGACTAATTCATATAAATAATAAAATTACATTTAAATTTATTATTTTACTTAAAATCATATATTAAATTATTATTATTATTATTATTATTATTTATTGACTTTATTCATAAATTTAAAGTTTAATATAATACTAAATACAGTACTGTATTAAATTCTATACAATTTAATTCAGCTCAATCCAATTTATTTATATTAACACAATTCAGTATGTGCTGACGAATAACCTAGTTAGCAGAATTAAAGCAGTCCAAGTTTTATTTAGTAAACATTACTAAGAATATAGTCTTGGCAAATACAAATATTCAGTGGTTTAAATTGTTTGATCATGAAATTTTTGCAGGATGTGTAAGTAATGTTGATAGATAATATCTTAGTATTCTTATTCTTCAAGTTTCATGGTTTCCATTAGAGTTTTAGTACTCATCACAGACTTTGGGACATCAAAAAGTGTAATTCAAAAAGAAAATAATTATCTATGAAGATAATTATGAGCAAAATTGTAATGATCCAATCTGCAAGAATCACAATGAGAGAAACTCTAATACTGATTCCCAAGAATCTGCAACATTGGTTGAAATAAAATTGAAAGTCATAGTTAATGATAGGAGTATCAAGTGTAGGATGCATTTGCCTTAGATTGTAGAAAACTGTAGAAATTGAAGCACATTTGATCATCATACTTGACTAAAACAAACAAATTTCTAATAAAAATAATTATCGATTTTTTATTTTCACACTTATTAACTGAGATCTCATTTATAATTGTTGTTTTAATTTTGAAAGTGCTTCTGTTTTATTTCTAAAATAATGCCAAATCTGAAGAAACTTTCCCTTTTTGATATTCCATTAGTCTTTATCTTGCTAACCTTAAGAGAACTTTAACGGTCTCCATATCTTGACTTTATATTAGAAGAAACATTTGAAGAACAAGCTAAAATTTTTATCTTCACTGTTCTGACAGACAGAGAAACTGATATTAAATAGCTTTGCTATGCAATAGTAGAGGCAAATATGCTGACAAGAGAATCCATTGAAAATACCAAGAACTTCCTACAAAAAAGCCTTCTATACCTCAAGTCTTTCTTCTTTGGAGGGTGCCGACAGCTACCAAAACCTCCTATCTTGAAACAACTTTTCTTGCGGTTGTGGAAAGGAGCAATACTAAACTAACATCCTCAATGCCTGGGAGTTCTGGTCTAGAAGCAGCAAACAAGAGAAGGAAGAAAAGTAGCATAACATAAAAATCCAGGTAGTGAAAGTTTCACAAAATATACATACTCATTTCCATGAAGAAAAAACAAGAAAAAAGAAAAAAGGAAGAATAAAAAATGGGAAGTTTCCGATTAGATAAAAGAGAATATGAATGTTTCAAACTTGAATACAGAGGGTTGGACATTGGCACAAAAGATGAAACAATTGGCTACGATAGATGCTGGTGATGTAGAACATGTTTTGGACATTAGAGGATATTGATTACTATTCTTGCCGTAAATATCCAGTCTATAACGACATTGTCAACAAGATTTTCACAGACACGTAATCAGAATTATCTGTTCCCTAACCTCTGTCAGTATCAGCAATTCAAAGTGAAGACTCAGGTATATTAGGCTGTAGAATGTTCATTTGTATTCTTCCTAGTGTATGTTCTGCTTGGGTATATTGACATTCAGTTGGGTATATTGTTCCCGCGATTGCTATATGCTCAAGTATGTTCGGTTTCTTATATACTATTTGGAAGCTTTAAGGCAATGGAAATCAAAAATCAGCTCTGTCCCTTTGATCCATATATTGCTTACTCCTATATATTTTGCTTCGATACATTAGATTGAATCATAACTTATGGTTTCAGACATGATGAGAATATTGAATCATCTATTTGTACATACATTCAACTTTACTTGGCTTTAAATTCTGTTCAGCAATGTAAAATTCAACACCATACAAGGAAAAATTCACGGAAAAAACAACATGATCCAGGATCAACAATGGACACATGAATTTTCATTTTCCAGAAAAATTACGACCAAGTGTTCAATGGGAATCAGGGCACTTGTGAGTTTCCTGTGTTCTGGATTTTACAACTGGAAGAAAAGATTATCAAGTTATAGTCATATCTAACTGATCAGTCAGAGGGCCTCTGTAAGAGGTGAAATTTGCTGTCATTGAAGTACTGAAACATGCATGAGGTTGAAGGGAGTACATCCTTCCACATCTCATTCTATTCATCTAACCCTTGTACAATTGAGACGGATATGACCCATTGTTCCTGTCAAGACTCGGAGGTTTGAAAGCTTCATCATAGCCAAGGCAAAGTCTCTGCGGAATAAGGAAACATCTGAAGCATATGCTCTCACCCAATTCCCAGTTTCTTCCCCAGCCATAAGCTGCTGATCAGCAAAGAGGATTCCTTTATTCTGCAAAAGACGACGATAATACACTGTACCAAAACCTGATTCAGGCCCATCATAAGTTAGATTTACTGCAGGTTCCTTTGGAGACAAAGCTAATGAATCATCAAAGGATTGCAGTGATGTTGTGGGTGAGGAGAGTGAGGCATGAAAGTCGGGTGACAGAGCTATTGATGATGATGGTGAGCCTTCAAAATTGGGTGATAAAGCGGCAAATGAGGGCGGTGAGCCACCGAGGTCAGGTGATGGAGTTAACAATGATAATGGTGAACCGGGAGAGGAAGAAGGTGATTGTGATGAAGTGTTGCTGCATTTTGATCTCAACAGGTGGAGGAAACCAGGATCCAGAGATGGGTCAGGTTTATCAGTCCTGCCAAAGTTATGCAGACGGTTGTTGAAGTTTTTGCAGTGAGCCACTCCAATGCTATGGGAACCTGGAAACAAGGAAAGAAGAAACGTATCAAATACTAGTGCGTTACCAACAAAAGACAGCTCCACAGCTACGAGGCAGAAAAACAAAAATAGCTAATATCATACAACTCAACTATAATAAGATTGTGTACCTAAGAAATCTGTGAACTAGTTAACATCATACAACTGAATAATAACAAGATTGGAATCTAAGAAATATCAAATACTTGGATGAAGATATGAAGTTTTCACAAGCAGAAACTACACGTAGAAAGGAATAATCTATAGTAAGAAATCATCCAATCAAGCACAAATTACCGCCTTCTAAGGAGAGAAGTCAGCATTCCAGATGGAATGAAAAATTGACAACACTACTGTTAACTTGGGTCCTAAGAAAGCTGAGGAATAGGGAATAAAATGGAGATCAGGATGTCCTGCTCCTTGTTGCAGTCACCTCAACAAAATTAAAGCCAAAGTGTAGCGTTAAGCTCATTTGGGTTGAAATTTAGTCCTTTAAACTATCAAATTATGAACACAAAATTATCAAAGCTAAACTATGAGATAATGAGCTAATTCAGCAGCAATTTTTCAATACCCCGGGAAAGGAAAGTAAGAGGAAGAAAATACATACCCAAGAGACTAACAGTTTCTCTTGAATCAAACCCCTTTGATGCGAAAGATGTAAGGGTCTCGGAGAGATCTGAATCGGGGGAAGGAAGCTCATCTATTACCATGTCTGAGAAGGCAGTAGTACTGTCTCTCCTTCCAGTCAACAACGGATAAAATGGGCCACCAGCCTGAAAATTCAAAGATCACATAAGATAAAATATGTAGAGAGTGTTTTAATATATTTGAGGTGGTGTGTGAGAGAGATTCACCAGAACAACAGCTTCTCTAGCTGCCAAAACAAGAACATCAGCACAAGAAACAACACCAGGGCATAGTTCTTCAAGCTGATCCTTGATAATGTCAATTACATCGAAACCCCTGAGAGATTCATTGGGAGGGGAATTTTTTTCCGAGTGAATTCCATCTGAATCTTCCAGTAAAATTGAAGCATCGCATCCCTAAACAATTTCCAGTTACAAAGCATTTGAATCAAACTCATAGACAAGAACCTAATGGAAAATAGTAATAATAATGACAAACTTCATAAAGTGGTTAAACCTGGATAAAGATGCTTATAAAAAAGAAAATTCAAATAAAAATTACAGAAAGAACAAGCTCATCGCCTGAAATCAAGATGTCGAAAAACAAGAAATGGTACAACAAATAAAAAATCCCATACCAGAATATCAAGTGATAACGAATATGCAGAAGACAGAAAATTCGGATGAACATGCAAACAAGCAACCAACCATTATCAAACTCAATGACCGACAATTCTTGACAAACATTCAGAGATACTAGACACAAATAACAAAAGCAACAATAAATAAAGATCAACCATAACCACATCATAACAAGATTGGGAATCGAAATACCACCAAAAGAAATCAGAACCATAGTTAAAAAAAATTAAAACCCAGATGAGAATTTGACGAGAAAGCGCACATATTTACGTTAGCAACTTATAGAATATGATGGAATTCTGCAAAACATAGAAAGCCGTTATCAAAACCAAGAACCAAGATCCCAGATTAAAATTTCACGAAGAAATAAAATATAAAACATCACAAAGCCAAGAAAAGCAAAGAAGAGTACAAGAAGATTTACCCGACAAAGCAATCATGGAAAACAAGACGCAGCAAAGCAGGGGCCACATCAGACCGCAGTTTGTGAAGATTCCGAACCAGAGTTCGTACAGTATCTTCAGCGCGAGGGCATGAGCCCAGGTAATAATCGTATTCCAATGATCGACCATTCTCTCCACCGGAGCCGCCGTCGTTAACTTTCTCGCCCTCTTCGACGGACAAAAACAGAGACCGAGTCAGAAACGTAAGGGGAGAAGATTCCGAATCCGAATGCAACGATGGAAAATAAGCTTCCTTGTATTTCTTTTATGGACAATGATGCAAAGCAAACTTCAACCATCACCGAAGGATATTATTAGCATAAAAGAAATACAAGGAAGCCTATTTTTCTCATCATTGCTCGTTCAAATATTCTGTACGAACATGAGGATGCAAAGCAATTGTTTCGTACTCTGATTTTGAGGTTTCTGATTTCTTCCTAGTTTCGTTCTGTACTTGGTATCGAGTAGAGCTAATATAAGAGGGAGCGATCGTCGAAGAGCAAGAGGGAGGGAAATTTTATGTTGTTAAATGACAGGATTGCCCCTCATAACTGAAAGTTTGTTTAGGGCATTTGAGATTAGTTTACTTGCGATTCGAGGATAATGCCCATAACGATCGAAGTTCCTCACTTCGTGTATCGTTTAAAGAATATAACAAGGTAACGCTCTTTTCTCACACGTATGAAAAAAATTAAATTTGGGTAAATTTGAATAATTTGTTTTTTATTTAATTATTTAAAATTTGAATATAAATATTAAGTTATTTATTTTTTAAAATTAAAAATCTTATATTTTTATAATTTTATATATTAAATAAATAATAAAATCTTTAACTTTATTATTGTTGATGCAAGAAAACGTTACGACGATTTTCCTACACCAGCAGATTTTCTTCTCCTTTTTGTCCTTGAACTTAAGGTTGCGAGACACACACACAGGAAGTGTCCCGGGTGTCGTCGGTGCGGTGGTTGATCGGGTTTGGGTGTTTGTGATTGGACTTGGGGAGAGACTCAAGCTGCCTACGTACCCCCTTCCTTCCTCCTTCTCTCGTTTCCTCTCTCATGGTTCCTCTGGTGCTTCTCTCTCTTCTTCTTTTTTTGGGGGGGATCAAGTCACACGTAGTTCTCTGGTGGAAAAAGAATGGTGATAATATAGAAGAGGTGGTGAACTGGCAGGCTAGAATGGCCAGATAGCGGTCCCAAGGACATGTGTTACTGCATGGCTGACATGCTCAGGATGACCTGTTGCAAAGTTAAGGGGCGTGGGGAATGGTGACACTGTTCTTTGCCACGTTATCCCCAAGCCCCCGAATTTCCGCACCTTTGAGTGGGGCTTCCAACTCCCCCGAGTGAAATCCTCTGGCTCTTGGAAGATCTTCATATGGCAGGCTGTAGCCTTGGTGTCGCCATAAGGTGGAGGGGCGGGGACTAGTATACCCCGAGTGTCCATATATCTGTACTGCTGCGTAGTAGGCCGTTGAGCCGACTCTCTGACTAGTTGTCTCGGTCTATTGGCCTGACCATCTTCTCAGAGTGACGCCGTATAAGTGCTGGATATGTGTATGTAGTGGGCTTGGACAAGGGCGTGGAGATGAGCCCGGGCCTCAGTAAAATCCCCCAACAATTATAATTATTATATTATATAAAAATAAATATATATTTTTTAAATTAAAAGATAGTTTAATAAATTAAAATTAAAATAAAATAAGATGATAAAAATAATAATATTATTATTTTGTTATGTCAAACTTTTTAATTGTGCAATTTTTTTATTGAAAATGTTGGGGCATTTTAGTGTGGCCTAGCCCACAGGTCCAAGCCCACCTCCATGTCCTTGTTCAAGCCCATCATACAGAGGTGCTGTTTCCCAGATGGACTCCCTGACACAACGTCTTCCCGAGCTTCTGGTTATATTATCTGGGAGACGGCCAAAACACCTCGGGCATGTTGCCTGACTCTACTGCTCAGAGGACCTCCAGCGATTCATCCACGGCCAACTCGCACTCGGACTCGCGGACACTCGGAGTATACTAGTCTCCACCATTCTACCACCTGACGACACCGAGGCTACCACCCGCTGTGTGAAGGTCTCCCGGGGACCAGGGGATTTCATCCTCGGGAGAGTTGGAAGCTTCACTTAGAGGTACAGACACTCGGACACTCAGACACTCGAGCACTCGGGGATGATGTGGCAGGTGCATCATCACGGTGGGGCCCTACGCATTTATTACAGTCACCCTATGCTTTCTTGGGACTGTCACCTTGCCACTCTAGCCTGCCAGCTCACCATCTCCTTTATATTATCACCATCTCTTCCCGCCAAAAAGAACTACGTGTGATTTGATCCCCCCACCATAGAAGAAGAAGAGAGAGAGATGGAAGAACCAGAAGAGAGAAAAGCACCAGAGGAACCAGGAGAGAAGAAATGAGAGAAGAGGGAAGGAAGGGGGGTATGTAGGCAACTTGGGTCTCTCCCAAGTCCAGTCACAAACAACCACCAAAACTGATCAACCACCGCACCACCACCTCGAATCAGCATAGCTTGGGACATTTTCTGTGCGTTTTACCGCCTCAAGTTCAAGAACAAGAAGAAGAAAAAATCTGCTGGTGTAGGAAAATCGCCGTAATGTTTTCTTGCATCAACAGTTGGTGCCGTCTGTGGAAAACGAACGAAAAGCCATTGAAGCCCAAATAAAGGGCACGTCCACTCGGGAAAATATTCGAGTAAGAAAACCGATATGCTCAAATAAAGGGCACGTCCACTCGGGGAAAACATCCGAGTAAGAAAACCAATAAGATGTGCCCAAATAAAGGACACGTCCACTCGGGAAAAACATCCGAGCAAGAAAACCAATAAGATGTTCCCAAATAAAGGGCACGTCCACTCGGGGAGAACATCCAAGCAAGAAAACCAATAAGATGTGCCCAAATAAAGGGCACGTCCACTCGAGAAAAACATCCGAGTAATAAAACCAATGAAGATATGCCCAAGTTGTCAGTCCCAGATAAATATGCAGCCAGATGGACTAAGGCTTGGCTTGATGAAGCTATATGAACATATCACTCACGCTTAACATTAAAAGCAGAAAAGAACATTTACAGGGAAGAAAATACTTACAGGCCAGTCTGTTAGACATCCTGACCAAAAAAAAAAAATAATGTAATAGGTACAAATCGCAGGTGGCTAGTCCCTTCCAGGTATCCTGGTACCTGCAAAAGAGAAATTGAAACATGTGGCTGGCCCCGGACAAAATGGTCCGTTTGGACTAGGAACAAGATGGTTCCTCAGTAAGCATCCTTGGCTCGGAGACAAAATGGTCCAGTTGGCCTAAGGTCTTCTCAGGATATGACCCCGCACAAGATGGCCCGTGGGTCCTTGGAACCAGGCCCCGCACAAGATGGTCTATGGACCCTAAAAACAAGGATGGTTCCGTCTTCAATATCCTTGGCTCGGAGACAAATAGTCCCATTGACCTAAGGTCTTCTCAGGATATGACCCCGCACAAGATGGTCCATGGGCCCTGAAAACAAGGATGGTTCCTTCTTCAATATCCTTGGCTCGGAGACAAAATGGTCCCGTCGGCCTAAGGGCTTCTCAGGATATGACCCCGCACAAGATGGTCCATGGCTCCTCGAAACTGGGCCCCTCACAAGATGGTCCGTGAGCCCTGAAAAACAAGGATGGTTCCATCTTCAATATCCTTGGATCGGAGACAATATGGTCCCGTCGGCCTAAGGTCTTCTCACATAAGAGATTTGGCTAGCTTCAATTATTGGAGTAGGATACTGATAGAGTACTCAAGAGGGGCTCGGCGTGTATTCACCGCGGAGCAGGTAGGCTCAACACGTATCCTCTGCGGAGCAGGAAGGCTCGATGCATGTTCTTGGCGGAGCAGGAAGGTTCGACGCATGTTCTCGACGGAGCAGGAAGGCTCGACGCATGTCCTCGACGGAGCAGGAAGGCTCGACACTGATTGCAGGATCGGGGGATCGGTCGCCAACAGGGTTGGGTCATGGACAGTAAATCTCTGGTCTGTCTGTGTTCCATGGCTTTATTATTGAAGTGCTGCTCGGGGTTT
The DNA here is from genome assembly GCA_035590515.1 of Trichilia minutiflora. NCBI lineage: Eukaryota > Viridiplantae > Streptophyta > Magnoliopsida > Sapindales > Meliaceae > Trichilia > Trichilia minutiflora. The sequence continues at coordinate 11,943 of JAVXUL010115216.1, forward strand.
TTGATTTGTGAACCCCTGGTCTAGGTACTCGAACGATTTTTATGGAGTATCGCTCGGGGTTGGTCTTAGTACCTGAACGACTTTAGATGGCCCTTCCCCTTTAGTTCCCAATACCCCTTCACCCGGGACTGTGGTGTTAGGAGTCACCTAGTGGAGGACAAGAATCCTTCTCTGGTGGGTTCGATATTTAACTACTAGCCAGTAGTATCGGGCTATCCTCTGTTGGCATTCGGATACCCGAGTCGCGGCCTCATCTCTCCTTCCATCTAACAGATCTAACCCCAATCTTCAGCTAGCTTCATCCCCCTTTAGTATAATCCTGCATCAAGAAAGTCGGGGTGTCGATTTGTCCCTCTAATCATCTTGCTGGCAACTCAGGCTATGTCTTGCCAGTGCGGCAGTCTTTCCTGCAGTTAAATCGGAGAGTGGCTCCGTCTCACAGGGACTATAGGCCAATAACATCTCCACTGAACAACATTGTATGTTAGGGAACAAGCCCCTTCATGACTCCCGCAGGTTTCGTCATAGATTTTCTTAGTTACCTTTTCTGCCTTATCTGTTTTCAAATATTTCAAGCATGGCAGGATAAATCCATGTTAGTATAATATAGTGTTAAAAATAGCATACCTGGCCTTTGGTTGTCTTTTTGACTTCGTCACGGCCACTCGGGAACCCCCCGTGTTGGGCACGCACTTTTAGTTCCCATGTTCGGGTTGGGTCACGAATCTCATGCAAGGTAGCAGTAAAGTCTCCTTCAAACCTCTTCTCCACTCAATCTCTTCGGAGCTACCCCCGCCTCTCTGTGGTCCGGGGCTCGGGGCTGCTATTCTTGCCCTGGTTCTTAGGGCCCTTCACCTTCACGAGCTATAAATTCGGTCAGGTAACCGTTCCTGACCAAGACTTCGACCTGATCCTTTAGCTCGTGGCACTGTTTCATCGGGTGCCCCACGTCTCGGTGGAACTCGCAGAACCCATCTCCCGTCTCTCCGGGGAGCCTGCGTATGATTGGGTGGGGGGCCAGCAACACAGTCCCCTGCCTCCTTATTTCTTCCAGGATTCGGGAGAGGGGAGTGTTAAAGGGAGTAAACTTCTTCGTTCCCTCCTATTCCACTTGCCTCAGTCAGTCTACCTGAGCAACCCGTTGCGGGTTATCTTTCCGAGTAAATCCTATCTCCCTAAGGTGTTGTTCTTCTCTCTTCCCGTTGTCTCGGTAATACTCGAGAACTCGGTATCCCTCCTGATTAGCTTCAGGAAACCTTCCCCTATCGTTTCTCCACCTCTTACTGTCGGGTTTCTTGAAGCGACTGTTGTCTCTCGGGGGAGCCCCTATGGGCTTTTGCTCTCTCGTCTTGAGCATCAGCAGGTTTTCAACATTTATTTAATCGAGTATCTTCCTTCTGGCCGCCTCGTAAGTGTTTACTGAGGACTTACAAATAGCATACCAGACCCTGTCTATTCTTAGACCCTGTCTCAGTCCCTCTAGGGTCAATGGGTGATGGTAAGCCCCCAGTTCGAGTACTTCTCCATGGTACCTTTCGGTAAAACTCTCGAGGTTCTCACCATTCCCCTGCTTAAATAGCAACAACGAGCTAGGGGTCTTGGTGCCGAAAGTCGCCCCCCCAAACTCGACAGTAAATTCCTTATACAGTTGCTCAAAGCTCTGAATGCTCCTAGGGGTTAGGCCCAAGAACCATTTTCTGGGTTGTCCTTCCAGAGTCAGGGGGAATAGGCGGCACATCTGTTTTTCACTCAGTCCTTGGACGAACACCATTTCACAGAAGAGATCCACATACAGTGATGGGTCTGTCTTCCCAGAAAACGGAGTAATCTGAGGCATTTTGAATCTCTTGGGCAAGGCCTGACCCAACAGTTTAGGCGCGAGAGGCAACCTCGCATAGGGGCCAGCCATCGGGGATGGTTTACTCAATCCAACTCAAGTACCCACTCTCTCTTTACTCATCTCTTTTATCACCTTTTTAATCAGGGACTCCATGTCACTGTCCTTGATGTCAACCTCCCACTCTTCCTCTTAATGTAGGTCCTCCGGCCTCAACGCTTTGCATTTCCACCTCCGCTTCTGCTCCAAAGGTGTGCTCATATCATTCGGAGGCGGGTTAGTGTCATCAGGTATTTCCTGGACTGCGTCTGAACTCTGGGATATCCCCGTAGACCCAGGGTGACAGCTTCCCTGGACAACGGGAGGCATGCATGTATATTTTACGCCTATCCCCTTCAAGCTGGGGTCCTCTACAACTTTGCCTTTCCCTTTTTCTGCGGCCGTATACCTCTAGGCGTTAGGCTGACTCCTGACTCCTCCTCCATCCCTTATCACAGGCTCTGATTGAGGGAAGCTGCTTTCTACCATTTTGCCCGGCCTTTTTATCTCCTGTGTATCGGTCTATATCATCCTTCTCATCTCCGATATCTCTCTAGCCAACATTTGCATTTGCCTATCCTCCTCTACATGTTGCATCTCACTGTCTTGGAACATCTGTAGCAATCGCGATATCTCATCTGTTCCCCTTACATGGCTTGGTTCATATGCATACATCTCAACGGCGTTTGATCGAAGGTTTTCATGCTTAGGGATCCCATGCAAGGCACTTTCCGCCCTTTTCGTGATAACAACTGCTCTTACAGAGATATCCTCCATGCTCCCACGTTCATTCGCGTGTCTTCTGGTTGTGTAGCTCCTGACATTCGTCATTTTTGGACAAAGATGGTGCTTCGATGACTTTTTGATTGTTTCCCACAGACGGCGCCAACTGTTGATGCAAGAAAACGTCACGGCGATTTCCTACACCAGCAGATTTTCTTCTCTTTCTCGTCCTTGAACTTGAGGTTGCGAGACACACACACAGGAAGTGTCCCGGGCGGCGTCGGTGCGGTAGTTGATCGGGTTTGGGTGTGTTTGTGATTGGACTTGGGGAGAGACCCAAGCTGCCTACGTACCCCCCTTCCTTCCTCCTTCTCTCGTTTCCTATCTCTTGGTTCCTCTGGTGCTTTTCTCTCTTCTTCTTTTTGGGGGTGGGGGATCAAGTCACACGTAGTTCTCTGGTGGGAAAAGGATGGTGATAATATAGAGGAGGTGGTGAACTGGCAGGCTAGAATGGCCAGATGGTGGTCCCAAGGACATGTGTTACTGCATGGCTGACATGCTCAGGGTGACCTGTTGCAAAGTTAAGGGGCGTGGGGAATGGTGACACTGTTCTTTGCCACGTTATCCCCGAGCCCCCGAATTTTCGCACCTCTGAATGGGGCTTCCAACTCCCCCGAGTGAAATCCTCTGGCTCTCGGGAGATCTTCATATGGCAGGCTGTAGCCTTGGTGTCGCCATAAGGTGGAGGGGCGGGGACTAGTATACCCCGAGTGTCCACATATCTGTACTGCTACATAGTAGGCCGTTGAGCCGACTCCGTGACTAGTTATCTCGGTCTATTGGCCTGACCATCTTCTCAGAGCGACGCCGTATAAGTGCTGAATATGTGCATGTAGTGGGCTTGGACAAGGGCGTGGAGATGGGCATGGGCCTCAGTAAAATCCCCCAACAGAAGGGTTGGAAATAAATAAATAAGTAAAGTTTTGTTATAATTTTTTTAAATTTTATTAAATTGTTTTAAAAAATTAATTTTAATTGGTGGACTCTTCCTCCCTCCATTATTTGTAGAGACATGGTTTTTAATTTTTGGAGGGTTTCATATTTTCATTTTATCTAATTCATATTATTTGGTTTCACTTGTTTTCTTTTTTGTATTTAAGGTTTCCAAACAAATTATTATGGTGATTGATCAACATTTACATAGAGTGCAACATAAGAAGAATGGATGCAGCAGCAGAGGATCCTTAGTAATTCAAGAATCAAGATTCGGATGACAGTTAGTTGAAGGGTATCTTTGGAATTTTTTAACAATGGGAAAGCTAGCTGTAAATTGTCATATATGTATATATGTTGTAATGAATACAAAAAGGCTGTTGAAGTTCTGGAAATATTTCAGAGCTGGAAATGAATAAAGAATAGAAGCTTTCTTGAATCGTGACTTCCCTTTCTTTCTTCTCTTATTTGTTTTATTGGTTTCTTTTCTTATTCTGGTTTTGAGTGGAGAGTGCAGATTAGTTTGTTGGTTCTTTCTGGTGATCAGTATTTTGGTTCTTTTGCACTTTTATTCTTTGTTACTTGATCTGATGGTTGAAGAAGGCAGCTCAACAGGTGGTATCAGAGCCCTGTGGACCAAGGAAGGATTGCTTATAAGTTCTTGCAGTCAGAATCGAAGAGAAATTTTTCTAGAGATCAACATGGTGACTACAAAGTTTAGTGTTGAGAAGTTAACTAGTGACAATGACTTTGCTTTGTGGAAGATAAAGATGAGAGCTTTTCTTGAACATGAAGGACTTGATTATGCATTAGAAGAAGAGGTAGTCCAGGTGGAAGGGAAAGACTTCTCTGAGTTTGATTGAAAAGAGATTCAAAGGAAGGCTAGGAATGCATTGGTGCTGTCTCTTTCAGATAAAGTACTCTGGGAGGTCATCAACGAAACCACTGCAAAGGGGATATGGCAAAAACTTGAGGAACGTTATCAGTAGAACTCAATAGCTAGGAGTCTCTATCTCAAGAAACAAATGTATGCCTTCTAACTTGAGGAGGGAGGCTCTATGGAGAAACACCTTGACAGATTTAATAAGTTGATGATGAACCTTGAGATTGTAGATGTCAAAGTCGAAGATGAAGACCAAGTCTTGATTGTCTTGACCTCCTTACCACCATCTTATGAATACTTTATAGACACCTTGCTATATGGAAGAACTTCTATTTTCATAAGTGATGTGAATAATTCATTGTGTTCAAAGCAGCTGAATAAGATGAATCAACATAAGGAAAACAATGCTGTTGAGAGTTTGTACGTTAGAGGAAGAACAGAAAAAAAGAGGCTAACGGCAGAAAAAGAGTATAGATCGAAGTCAATAAACAAAGTCTTGAAATGTTTTCAACACCACAAGAAGGGACATTTCAAGCGTGACTGTCCTGAAAGGAAGCTAAATAAAGGAGTTGTGTCAGTTGGGAAGAAACCAGACTCAGCCATGGTAACCGAAGTAAATTTTCAGGAAGCATTCCTCTTGATGGCCACCCAAGATGCCAATTCCTCTGAAGGTGCTAATTCCACTCAAGAAGCAAATTCTAATGTAAAAGATTGGATTTTGGGCTCGGGATACACCTTTCACATGTATCCAAGTAAGTCTTTCTTCTCTAATCTTGTTCTTGAAGATTGTGGGAAGGTGATGCTTGGAAACAATATAACTTGTGATGTAAAGGGGATTGGGATTGTAAAATTAAAAATGGTCAGCGATGCCTTGATAGAATTACAAAATATTAGATGGATTCCAAACTTAAAAAGGAATCTTGTATCACTTGGAATGTTGGAGTAAGTGGGGTGTACTTTCAAAATAGAGAATGGTGTTTTGAAAGTATGCAAAGGCGTCTTAGTATTAATGAAAGCTAGGAGCAGGAATGGGTTGTATATCTTGGAAGGGGAGGTTATCACAGGGTGTCACACCCCTACCCGTAGGGCCCACCTGTGACAGACGCCACAGACCTCCAGGGTGCACTCAATCACACCGAATGCCCCCTGTAGGCCTGTAAGG